>VWZL01004128.1:194661-290882 GCA_013396915.1 Stercorarius parasiticus
CGGGCCGCAACTCACGGAACGTGATGACGACGACGAGCAGCGCCAGCAGGACGGAGAGCACGGCGGGGCCGGGCGCCGCCATCTCCCGCCGCAGCGCCTCCAGGTGCGGCTCCAGCCCGCTCGCCATGCTGCCCGCCCGCACACGTCGCCGTACTCCTCCAACTTCCGCTTCCGGCCCCGCGGCCTGCCGGGATTGGCGGGCGGGCCGCGCAAGGGCTGCTGGGAGGCGAGGCGCGGGGGGTGGTGGGAGTTGTAGTTCGGGGGGGAAGAGGGGAGGCGCAGCGGCCGCTAAGGTGTCGGGAAAAGGAAGGCGGGCGCGCCCGGGCCCCACAGCGTCCCGCGGCTCCGGCCGGCCCTGGAGGCGCGGGAGCACGGCTGCCTTCACCGCATGAGGGGGAATAATGCACGGCAAGGCGGTGGGCGGCTGAGCCATGCAGGTCCCAGAGGTGATCGTGGAATCATAGAACCGTATGGGTTGGAAGGGACCTTTCAGATCATGGAGTCCAACCACCAACCTCACACTGCCCAAACCACCACTAAACCATGTCCCTCAGCACCAAGTCTGCCTGTCTGTTAGATACCTCCAGGGATGGCGATGCCACCACTTCCCTGGTGTCCTGGTTTGAGGTGAAACAGAACCAATTTTCTCTTCAGTAATTTTACTCTGCAGCCAAGCCTCTTGTAACTAACTGAACTCTCTGAAATTAACAGCGTATTGTCCAGACACTGTTCGCTCCCAGACAGATAAGAGCTATGATTATAGTGAATGCCAAGGGATGGTTTGCAGAGAGGCTCTTGCTTATCCTTATTGCTCTAACAACCAAGGCCAGCTACCTCGGTTATTTGCCCCGTTGGGAGGGTCGGAAGTGGAAGAGTGGAGAGTGGTGGCACCTGCAGGGAGGAGCGGACAGGACAGGGGACCCAAAAACTGACCAACAGGGTATTCCATCCCATGGGCATTGTGCTCATGGTATAAAAGCTGAGAGATCAAAGGGTCAGCTCTTCCTTCAACAGCTGGCATCCGAGGAGGACTCTGTCATTTGTTTCAGTGGCCAGCCTGGCCAAAACCACACCTGGGCAGCCTGTTCCAGTGTTTGACAACCCTTTCAGTCAAGAAATTTTTCCTAATACCCATCCTAAACCTCCCCTGGCGCAACTTGAGGCCATTTCCTGTTGTCCTATCACTTGTTACTTGGGAGAAGAGACCAATCACCCCCCTCAGCTCAGCAGCAGGTCCTTGGTTTGAGACTCAAACATCTTGAGATGTTTGGCCAAATGTGTCTGGTTTTGGCACCCCCGCCCCAGTTCAAGCAAGACGTCCATGAACGATAGCAAGGTCAGGAGAGAGCCACCAGGATGGTCAGGGGGCTGGAGACGTGCCCTGGGGGGGCGAGGCTGCAGGACCAGGACTTGTTGATCCTGGAGAAGAGATGGACAATTTTGTACCAGGCATCAGGAAGAGAGAGCCAGGCTTTTCATGGTGGTGCAGGATGAGGAGCAATGGGAATACGTTGAAATGAGAGAGGTTCAGAGTGGATAGTAGAGAAATTTATTTCCCTCAAGGGCTGTCAAGCAGAGGGACAGGTGCCCAGGGAGGTCATGGCATCGCCATCCTTGGAGGTTCTCAGCGCCTGACTGGGTCAATCCCTGAGTAACCTGGCTGACCCCTTTCTTTGAGCAGGAGGTTGGACTTGAGACCCCCGGAGGTCCCCTCTCACTGGAGTTGCTGTGTGATTCTCTAGTGAGGTTCCTTCTTTCCATGCCCTCTACTTATGGGGCAAGGGCTTACACTTGATGTGGAGTGCAAATGATGCAGCTGCTCTTGGGGAAAGTTTCCTAACTGTAGCCATAGCTGCTTGTAGACTCTTAGAGGCACTGTATCTCTTCCTTTGCTAGTTTTCAAGAACAGATTAAAAAAGCCACCTGTCCAGTATACTTCATCCTACGTAAATGTGAGGAACGAAATGTCATTGCTTCCCATCACACTCTACATTTCTGTATTCCAAGGTGATCTTCAGTCAGGCTAGCGGACTTCTCATGACACATACCATAAGCATCCAAAAATCATCACTGAGCCCATCAGAATATTCATTCCCTCAAAGCCAGAAGCTCTTAGCATCTTTCTGCTCTCAGCAGTTCCTCCATGCCTGCCTTGACAACAGGGTTGGGACCTGCTGGATTGCTCCAGACTCTGTTCCTCTGAAGCAGAGAGCCTCAGCAGAGCTTTTTGTCTTGTCTTGACTTTTTATTTTCACTATGGACCAGAGTCAGGCTGCCTATCTACATGTTTGTTTTCAGGTCAGCAGCACTTCAGACGGACTATACCAAAACACACATGTTTCTAAGTAAGTCCTAGATTTTTTTTTAAAAAAAGAAATCTAAGCCTGGATTCTTCCCATTGATATACTTCTGTGTTTTAGGAACACTGCCGGGTCGAAATGACTCAGATCCAGCCAGATGAGATACAGGATCGAGTGATTTACTTTATAGAATCATAGAACGGTTTGAGTTGGAAGGGACCTTAAAGATCATCTAGTCCAACCCCCCTGCTCTGAACAGGGACACCTCCCACCAGACCAGGTTGCTCCAAGCCCCGTCCAACCTGGCCTTGAACACCTCCAGGGATGGGGCAGCCACAGCTTCTCTGAGCAACCTGGGCCAGGGGCTCACCACCCTCACAGCAAAGAATTGCTTCCTCAGATCTCATCTAAATCTCCCCTCTTCCAGTGTAAAACCATTCCCCCTCATCCCATGGCTCCCCTCCCTGATCCAGAGTCCCTCCCCAGCTCTCCTGGAGCCCCTTTAGGGACTGGAAGGGGCTGGAAGGTCTCCCTGGAGCCTTCTCTTCTCCAGGCTGAACGCCCCCAGCTCTCTCAGCGTGTCCTCACAGCAGAGGGGCTCCAGCCCTCCCAGCATCTCCGGGGCCTCCTCTGGCCCCGCTCCAACAGCTCCGTGTCCTGCTGTTGGTGCCCCAGAGCTGGAGGCAGCACTGCAGGGGGGTCTCCCCAGAGTGGAGCAGAGGGGCAGAATCCCCCCCTTGCCCTGCTGCCCACACTGCTGGGGATGCAGCCCAGGCTGCAGTGGACTTTCTGGGCTGCCAGCGCACATTGCTGGGGCATGTTGAGTCACACCTTTCATCTTACAACCACTGTATATTTTTGGTTTGCTTTGTTTTCCTCGTCCACCCTTCAGCTTCCCTGACATAAACACTCTCCTCTTCCTGTGTCCCAACCACACTGGGCAACTGTCATCTGCTGGGGAGATAATGGGATAAGCTGGCTGAAGCAAAAGCACAGAGAGCACAAAATATCTGTTAATTAGGCTCTAGGGCACATTTAATCCATTTTTGCTTTGCCAAATGTTGAAACAAATTTCTCTAACAGCCCTGAAGTGGCAATAGCCAGGTTGGTATGTGGCACTGTCCTACAGCGAGAGGTACTGAGGAAAGGATGGGCTTAAGGACCATTTTGAAAGATCTCAGGACACCCGTTTAGATTTGAGATTTTATTTCTTGCTGTGATGGCAGCAGAGAACAGTAAAGTCTTAAACAGCCACTTTCAGAGTGATGAGGAAGGGTAGAGAAAGCAGTGAAGACAGCGGGCCCTCTGCGGGTCGGTGTTCAGTGCTGAGGGCACGAGAGGAGTCATGGCTTGAAGTTTCCTCCCCTTCCAGTGAGGGTCCTTCCCATCTTGCTACTTGTCCTCAAGGAAGGTGCACACCTGGAGGAGATCTGAAAAGGGAAAGGACGGGGAGAAGTTCAAATCCTGCCTTTAAACACTCCCGTCCCAGCCATGCCAACAGCGTCATCGTGTGGAAAATATCTTCAGTGTGCCAGAAAACCATGTGTATTAAGCACAGATCACACTGAGCACACACTGATGGGACAAGGGTGGGTTCGTTTCATTGTTTCTCAAACTGAATATTTTCTAAAGGTGAGTAAAAATCTTTGATTGCCTTTGATGCCAGGGCAGCAGCCTTCCAGACTGTTTTCAGTTCATCCCAGGAACTTTAACAAAAGTATACTGGCATCTTCATGAGTTATCCTCATCTTGCTTTAAAAAATTAAATGGACAGCTACAGAAGAAGCTGTCCGTGCCTGTGAGGCTAAGAACTGCAATTCATGGACTTCTTCCTGGGGCCGCTATGGTTACCTGATGGGTTGCAGGTATTGAGGCTGGCAACTGAAGCGTAGTATTGATCTCCGAGGAATTCCTTGTACGTTATTCCGTCACGGAGTTTGACCAGACACTTGGTCAAGTCTTTAAACAGAAGATCCTTGGTTTTAGACTCAAACAGCTTGAACCTGTCTTTCTCGATTCCTTTTGTTCCAAACAGTTTCTGAAATAAAGGCACAAAGAAGTAAGTGCATGTAAAAAGTAGAAAGATGGCAAAATTCAGCTTGTACAGGTAGGAATCTTAGTTCTCGTTCTTCATCATCATCCAGGGGACCCCCCAGCCAAGCTCCAGAAATTTGGGATGGACTCTTCTGTCCATGTGGTTAGATGAGAGATCTCTCAGTGGCAGAATGAGACTGTCAAAACAACTTTTTTCCATTTTAACAGGTCACTACCTGCAGAGCCCACCGGCAGATGCTGCCAGCAGGTCCTATGCCTCAGCCATGCCTTGAAAGCAAAAGGAGCTGACTTCCCAAGCGCCTCTCAGCAGACCCTGACGGTGCGGCAAATATTAACATTTTCAGTGTAAAATCAAAGACAGCAGGTTTAACCTGGTTACATTTACACCAGTAGCTGTAAGACTGTGTGTGCAGGGAGGCCGCTCTCTCCTCGAGGCTGTGCCAGCTGGGTTAGAGACCAGGCAGCCCAGAGGAGCTTCCAAAACACACCTGCAAGAGCATAGCCTGAGAAAGAGGTGATAATCTCATGTCACACAAGTATGGCGTGACAATAGCAACTGCTACTATCCAGCTGTTACCTAAAGATGTATTTGCTAAGGTGGCAGAGGAGAAAGAGCAATTTGAAAGGAATGGAGGAAGGGGGAGGCTAAGGGACAAAGCTGTCACTCCATATCAGTAAGTTAAAATCTTCCACATTGCACTGACTCAGGGAAACTCGGAGCATCATTGCTCTAAAAATACAAACAGGCCGCATGAAAACAACCCCAGAACATTTCTTCCGCTGTCAGTACTACTGACCTCTTGTCTCTGCAGCATCTCACTGACTTTCTTTGCTTTCTTAGGAGGCGCGACCACAGCATGGGTAGGAACTTTGGCCAGGTGGCAGGTACTGTAATCCATGATATTTGCCCGTCGCCCGTCAGGGCACAGCAACACAAATTGGTCCATTTTCAGATCTTTGGCCCAGTCTTCTTTATTTTTGCCTTTAAAGAGATTGGTTTGGAGATTCAGAGACCTTGGGTAGCAGAAGAACGTCAGCCTCACAACACCGAAGCAAGATGTTTGTCCCTGCCTGCATGTGCGCTGGCACTTGGAGACTTGGCAGGTACAAAGGAGGCATAAGTAAAACTCAGGAAAAGTCAACGGAATGAGTCAGACTCTCAGAGCAGGCTGGAAGATTTAGTTATATCTCCTTCCTTGCCTTTTTTCCAAAATGCTTGGAAAAAATTCAGCCCCTGCTTTCAGAAATGTGAAGCGAACTTTTAATTTTCAGGCAAGCGGGGAGCTCGAGTGCTGCACAAAGGTGTCGAGGCAGAAGTCTGGGGTTAAGGGACCACCTGAAGAATTGTGCAGCTGAAATTAAACGATAGTTAGTGGGCAAGTGTCTCTGGACAGACGGCATGTGCTGACGCTTGAATTCTGCTCCTCCTCCTGCGGGAGGGGAGACATGGATAGGACGAGCAGGTAAAGCTTGATATTACCTTCTGTACTGGCAACAAAAATAATGCAGATAGGGGAAGGCAGCCCCGCCAAAACCCGCACAACAGAATAACCACGTACCATCAGTGTTTTCCTCCACAGTTGAATGCTTAACAAAGGCCACATCCCCCCGCTCAACCAGACACCTGGGAAGTACAAAGAAAGGCAAGTGACGTGGGTGCTTGAATCCTGGCCCTTTCCCACAGATTTGATTCTGACCTATGTCTTATTTTGTAAAATTAATCTCCGCGGATACCCAGGTCTAGGACCCCTGCCATGACTATGTTAAGGATATCTGAAACACAGTCTTTTGATGTAAATGAAACAAGATTCATTCTCTTTAAATTCACTCCCAGCATGAATTACCTAGACTCGATCTGGTACTGAGTGGATACGGAGGAGGTGGCACGGGGGCTGACCTCTGGTCTCGGAACTTTTTAGAGGACGGCTCATTTTAACTAAGGCAAGCAGTATTTTTAGCAGGGAGTGTCTAGCGGCAGCACTGTTTGCGGGTCCCCATCTTTTAACACTCTTTATTTGAGCTAAAAGTGTAGCCCTGCTGGCATTGTAGGAGGCCTGGCCAAAATGCTTGTGTCTCTCCAGGTTTACCTAGGGGCACCAGGACATTAGTTTTACAGAACAGGAACATTTTACTTCATTTTGCAGGAAGCTGCATAAAGAAAAAAAGTATAGCTTATGTATAATATTACAGACATAGTGTAATATTACTTTATATACTTCAATACTGTAATGGAGAAAAAGAGGTGGTCAGCAAATCAGCATCAACATGAGTCTGTACTCCATATGTGATCTACCCATAACCTCTGTGATTAGCCCCAGGGTATTTGAGAGTGCCTGGAGTGTTCCCACCACCTACCGGAAAGCTCCTGTATATCCATAGTATTTCTCGTGGCTGCTGGCAACGCACTTCTCCGGCGGGAGCCCCCCTGAGCCCTTGCAGAGTTGGCAGAGGCGGGAGTTAGGAGGAGACCCAGGAGCACAGCCCTCACTGAAGTATTCATCTGAAGGCAGGAACAGGAAAAATTCACTTTTCCTGCACTGAAAAGTTAGGTTTTCTTTTAATAATACATTCTCGCACTGGATTTGTGTTAGCGGTCCCTGGGAGCTGGAAACAGGCTGTGAGAAGGAGCACGATTCAGTGGACAACAAATCACATGTATCCAGTTTTCACTACGAGTCTTGTGTCTTGTTATTATTGATAATGAAGCGGGGCCTAACGCTCAACTGCAGTAGGCACTCTCTTGGCGTAGAAAGAAGAATGTTTTTGCTGCAAACCTCTCCCAGCTCACGCAGAGCCAGCCCAACCCTCAACCCCTTTGGGGATCGGCTGAGTTGCATTTGGCAGCAATGCCAGAGCTCTGGGGGAAGAAAGGACAGTGGGCAAGGCAGGCAGGAGGATGGAGAGGCTGAGTCTACAACTTGCTAACATTGGTATCTTCTTGCGGTTAGAGATTTCCATTTAATAATTACATGCTTAATTTGCCTTGGTCAATAATATTTCCAGATTATTTTGGTTGGACTGTAATTCTCACCGATTGAAAGTTGGATGTAGAAGCTGATCTTCTGAACAATCTCTAAAGTCCCAGAGTCAACGCAGACTTTTACCTATTCTCAGATAGTCACACCAGTCCCTCTACGTTTCTTGAACAAAGATCAACCTCTGTCCCCTTTTCTCAGCCCTTCCTCTCCCTTCTGAGATTCGTAAACCCATCCTTTACCCCTGCTCCACACCCTGCCCAAGCTCCAGGCTCCCTGTACCTGGGGCAGCCTGTATTCCCTTTTTGGGAATACCTTTTGGGTTGCTACAAAGGGAAGGGGAGAGATGCGAAAAGAAAGCAAAGCCCCCCCGAACAGCTGGTGTGCCGTATCCTACTCTGACGCAGTCACCAACAGCCTAAAACTTTGCTCAGTGAAACCTTAAGTAACAGAGACTTCTCCATTTCCCACCCCCAGGTGGGGATCTTTGAGGCACAAGAAACTTTGAAGGTTGCATGAAGGATGGGAAAACATTTTTGCAAGCAGATTCCCAGCTTGAAGAAATGGATGCAAAACGTGACTCACCGAAGTTGCAGTTCCCCGTCTTGTTGTGAATCAAGCCCATGGGGATGTTCCAGCCAGCAGTTCTCCCAACACCTGTGTGACATGACTTCTTGCCCTGCAGGCTGTTCCATGTGATATCGCTGTCTGATTTCTTTGCAACAGCCACAGCAAAGTAGGATGCTTTCAGAAGATAAAATAGAGGAGAATTAAGGGCTGACCCGAGGATCCCACCCTGCTCCCTTAGGAGAGCATTGGCTCCACTTGGGAGAGGCCACCTATGAACAGCGCAGCAGAAATACTTTGCGCTTGTAAACGATTTGCCAGGCAGTGACCACGGAAGAGTTTGCAGGTGTGATGCACCTATTCCCACCATGCTCCTGGGAAATTGTTATCCCTGACATTTCCCTGTCCCCCAAAACTCTGACACTTGGGTATGCAAGAAGGCTATAGCAAAACATACATAATTTCTTATCCCCTCACAATTTCTTATCCCCTCTTTAGCAAGGGGCAAAACCCTTCCCTTCTCTCCCTCTTCTCGTTTCTATAAAGAACAATTTCCTAATGCTAGAACCCAGACCTTCTTTCCCTGTTCACAGCCCTGGCACCGTTACGGTGTGCCTGTGCTCCAGATAGCAGCAACTAAGCACAAATCTCTGCCCCTGCCACATGCTTTGCCTTGATGTCTGTTTGCAGATCCAGAATTTCCATCTGACTACTAAATTTGTCTCCCAAATGTTGAATATCTACATTGGACACAGCGTCTCTCTGTGTGGAGACTGGCCATTTATTCTCCACTCATGACTGCGTATATATTTTTCTACTTATATCCATCAAGACTGTTTTCTGTCCCTCTCTTGCCAGTAATTACCTGGTTCTCCTTCTGTTTTGCTGCATTGACTGTAATCTGAGGGAGGGAAAAAGAAGAAGATATTAGATAAAAGATATGGCAAATCCAAAAAAGGATTGAGCTCACTAATTTCTGGAGAAACTTCAATCTAGAGGTGACTATTTCAGGTAACACCTTGTGCTTCAACAGAACAAAGCACAGCCTCCATCTGCTCCTCTGAGCTAAACCAACAAGTTTTGCTGAGGCCAATGCTAAAGGACAGAGATATCATGATGGGGACCTGGGGGTTCTAATTGACAAGCGGCTGAATATGAGCCAGCAGTGTGCCCAGGTGGTCAAGAAAGCCAATGGCATCCTGGCTTATATTAGAAATAGTGTGACCAGCAGAAGTAGAGAGGTGATTGTCCCCCTGTACTCAGCACTGGTGAGGCCACACCTTGAGTATTGTGTCCAGTTTTAGGCACCTCAATACGAGAGAGATATCGAGGTGCTGGAGCGAGTGCAGAGGAGGACAACGAAGCTGGTGAAGGCCCTGCAGAATAAATCTTATGAGGAGCAATTGAAGGAGCTGGGACTGTTTAATTTGAGGAAGAGGAGGCTGAGGGGAGACCTCATCACTCTCTACAACTACTTGAAAGGACATTGTAGAGAGGTTGGTGCTGGTCTCTTCTCACAGTTAATTAATGATAGAACAAGAGGGAATGGCTTTAAGCTGCAACAGGGTAGGTTTAGACTGGACACTAGGAAAAAATTCTTCACAGAAGGAGTGGTCAGACACTGGAACAGGCTGCCCAGGGAGGTGGTGGAGTCACCATCCCTGAATGTGTTTAAGAGTTGTTTAGATGTGGTGTTAGGGGGTATGGTGTAGAGGAGAACTTTGTAGAGTGGGGTTGATGGTTGGACTCGATGATCCCAAGGGTCTTTTCCAACCTAAATGATTCTATGATTGTATGACTCTATGATTAAAATGAAGAAGATAGGTTGTTGTGTTCTTGACTCAATGCCCTCTGTCCCAGGGCTATTCCACCTTTGTGTAAAGATGAGGCAACGCAGCAGTGAGCGGAGTTGCCTCAGAGCACCGTGTGTTTTCTGCAGGATGCAGCACTGAGGCTGCCTTCTAGATTTTAGAATAAAAAGGAGGCATTTGCACCAGCCTCTTCCCCACCCCCTGGACCCAGAGGGGCAGCCTGGGCTATGCTTACCCTCATAGTTTTCTCCCATCACTGGCACCAAGCCACACACACCAGCAGTGTAGACAAAACCTCCATCTAAGCTGATAGCATCTGCTTCGCCTTTCTGCAAAGAAAATGGCACAGCAATGAAACAACACTGTCCCAGACCAGTGCTTTTCAGAAATCAGATTGTAAAAGCACTCAATTACACCAATTACACTCAATTATGGGCCCTCATGAAGTTCAACCAGGCCAAGTGCGAGGTCCTGCACCGAGGTCGGGGCAATCCCAAGCACAAATCCAGACTGGGCAGAGAATGGACTGAGAGCAGCCCTGAGGAAAAGGACTTGGGGGTGTTGGTGGATGAGAAGCTCAACACAAGCCGGCAACGTACGCTGGCAGCCCAGAAAGCCCCCCGCAGCCTGGGCTGCATCCCCAGCAGCGTGGGCAGCAGGGCGAGGGGGGGATTCTGCCCCTCTGCTCCGCTCTGGGGAGACCCCCCTGCAGTGCTGCCTCCAGCTCTGGGGCACCAACAGCAGAAGGACATGGAGCCATTGGAGCGGGGCCAGAGGAGGCCCTGGAGATGCTGGGAGGGCTGGAGCCCCTCTGCTGTGAGGACAGGCTGAGAGAGCTGGGGGGGTTCAGCCTGGAGAAGAGAAGGCTCCGGGGAGACCTTCCAGCCCCTTCCAGTCCCTAAAGGGGCTCCAGGAGAGCTGGGGAGGGACTCTGGATCAGGGAGGGGAGCCGTGGGACAAGGGGGAATGGTTTTACACTGGAAGAGGGGAGATTTAGGTGAGATCTGAGGAAGCAATTCTTTGCTGTGAGGGTGGTGACCCCCTGGCCCAGGTTGCCCAGAGAAGCTGTGGCTGCCCCATCCCTGGAGGTGTTCAAGGCCAGGGTGGACGGGTCTTGGAGCAACCTGGTCTGGTGGGAGGTGTCCCTGCCCAGGGCAGGGGGGTTGGACTAGATGATCTTTAAGGTCCCTTCCAACCCAAACTATTCTATGGTTCTATGTAAAAGAGAAGGGTTTGGGGCTAAGGGGACACGAGAGGCCATCCTTTAGCATGCGGATAGATGAGACCTCGCTGATGCAAACAGAGGGAGTTTTGAAATTATCGCTTCCGTGTGCTCGTAACCACCTCCAGCAGCAGCTCACCTCCCCAGACACTTGCAGGTTCAGGCGTGTGTCCCTCCCAGCCTGCTTCCCTGCCACACAGATTTCTTTATCTCACCTGCCATTTCAAGTTTCCCTTTTGTGTTGTCTTCATGGTACTGACCCAACCCCCTGAGCTGCCACCAGCATCCTTCTCTATGCTATGGAGTCACTCCTTTTCCAAGCAGGCAGCTGTTTTTCTCTCCATTTTACAAAATTTATATTTTGCCTTCCTTTTCCAAATAAAAAGTTACTTCACATCAGAAAATTGCTTTTTATTTAGGAAACTGCAAAAAAACCCACTGTCTACTAAAATTTTTTTAAAAATGTTAATTGGTGAAAAACTAGTCAAGCCTTTTCCCTGTGATGAGGTTGGTTTCTGCCCGCTGGCATTTTTTGCAAAGCTCCCAATATTTTATTTTAAAATCTACCCCCTGCTCTGCTCCATCTATTCCTAGGCTGAAAAAAGCAACGCTGCTTTCCGTCTGAAAGGTTCACAGGGAGAAGAAAAGGCAAAAAAAAAGCCGTACCATGATCTTAATAATGCAGTCCTTGGTGTTGTCTGCCACGATGCACTCCACCTCCCCGTTGCTCATCACACTCCAGAGGTCACACTTGCCCTTCTCATTCTTTCCTACTGCGCACCACCGGGTCTTGTTTTCTCTGCGGTTGGAGTTCAACTGATCTGTAAAACCGGCAGAGGAATAAAAAGATAAGCCTAGAGCCCTGCTGAGCAATAAGGCTACAAACAAGCTACTTCATGGGACTCAGCCATGAAACCATGAAACCACATGTACACACCAACCTGCTTCTGCAAGAGGTTCTTGTTTAAAAAGCCCTGAGCTGGCATGAAAGGAAGGGATGATTCTTAAGCTGAAAATTAACCTACAGGCCAGAAAGGAGAATTTCTGCCTAACACAAGCCATTCATGCAGATTCATGTTAGCTAAAACATCACAACCACTAAACCACCATGCGTTAATAGTACTTGGTATTGTTGCCTGTAACATTTCTCTAGACCTCACCGCCCAGACAACTGTGAGACTAAGACCAGACCAAGCTGGAAAAATACAACCTGGTTACGTTTCTGTGAAGTGGCATTTGAATAATATGTTTTGTTGCTAGCTGAAGTCCATGCACCCCCTTCCACAAATGCCAGAGCAGCTGAGCGTGTGACAGAGGTCTCTGAGCAACTATACGTTTTAAGTGGATTTTGGGGGACATTTGTTGGATGTTTGTCTCTCAGAAAGCCCAGCGAGGACATCAGTAAAAGCTTGATGAATCTAGACAGAAATAAAGGACACTGTTTCCCTCAAGTGGCCAATACTGCACCTGGTGTCCCGGGATGTTCCTTCCTCTTATGTCCCAGAATTTGGTTTTCTAAACAGCAGTTTTGACCATGCCCAATCCCTATCACTGGCTGAATAACCGTGGGCAATTTTTGTTGTGATCGTGGTGAAGGGACGAGGGGTGGAGCATGTGTGTAAATTTTCCACCTCTGTCGGTGCAGTGATGATGTTATTCGGCATCAACATATTCCTTTTGCTGATGTAAGTGAATTTTGTGAAGATTGTGTGATTTTAATGATAATACCTTTCACAGGAAATATTTTGCAGAGAATACTGTCTGTGTTTGAAAAAATTGTGTCCCTTTTCCCAGATGTATTTGCTGATCCCATCTCTTCAATGCAGCTCATGCTGACACGACATTAGTATTTCCTGTCCTGCCTACCTTCCTGAAGGCTCTGGATGGCACTGTAGTACTCAAAGCCAAGGTAGAGCTGTGAATCCATCAGAGGTGGGATACGTTTCAGCTGTACAGCAGAGTCTTTGAAAAGTAAGTCTTTGAGGCCTGGCTCCTTCTTGCCGGGTGGCCCAAAGAGATGGAAGGCGCCAGTTGTGCCCACGCCGAATTTTTCCTGCCATGGGGAAAAATAATCAGCAAATGACTGTACCAAAGCGCTTGGAAAGCTGGAGAGAGCAAGCAAATCCAGGGGACATAAGAGGGGATGCTAGGGGAAGGAAAGAAGAGTTAAACGATACCTGTGCTTTTGAGAGAAAGTTCCAGATGTCATCAGCCTTGTTATCATCTCGAGCCACAACGGCATGAGCAGGCACCCTGGCCCAGTGACAGGCTTTGTAGTTGTCCACGGGCTGACGGCTGCCATCCAGACACAGCAGCTCGTACTCATTCTTCTCCTCCGGGGCATTTTCTGGAAGAAGGGAGGAACCATGAGTTGCATCACCATGAAAATAGACCCAAAAAAAGCCAGTCCAGGGCAGCTTTGTAGTGAATTTATTTCTGTGGAAGCTCAGGGGAGAATTCTTCACAGAAAAGAGTTTGGGGGTCATCATGGTCATACAAAGGCAATGAATTATCTGTGCCTCTGTCATAACTAACCTGACAGTAAGAGCATTTATGTGGCAGTAGTGCCTAGACACCCAGGCATGTACAAATAGATACAAATACAAATAGATTTACAAACACCATACAAATGGATTGAACAGGTCAGGAGACGCATGTGATCTGTAAAGGCCAGTAGGCCAGTACCTCAAGGCTGAAAACAGCTGAAACAGGGTTACAGGAGAATTCAGGTGGGAAGGGACCTCTGTAGAGCTCCAGTCCAAGCCCCTGCGCAAAGCAGACCAGGCTGCTCATGAAGAATCTTGAAAACCTCCAAGGTTGGAGAGTGCACAGCTGTCCTGGGCAACCTGTCCCACTATTTGACTGACCTTAAGGGGAAAAAAGTTTCCCCTTGTATCTGGTCCAGACCTTTCTTGTTTCAGTTTGTGATTATTGTTTCTCATCTTTCCACTGTCCACCTCCATAAAGATCTTGGCTCTACCTTCTTGCTAACCTCCTTGTAGGCACAAGTAGACTGCTCTGAGGTCCCCCCAAAGCCATCTCTTACCCAGGCTCATCAAGCCCACCCTGCTGAGCATCGCCTCACAGGTCAAGTGTCCCTGCCCCATGACCATCTTGGTGGCCCTCCACTAAGCTCATTGCAGGTCCTGGGCATGCCAGGCCATCTTCTGTCTCCGAGAGGTGCGGAGTTAGTGAACTCTTGCTGTGGGCTGAATTCCCTCCAAAAATCCCTCCCAGAGGGATGGGTGAGTGTAATTACCTACACAGTTGCTCACCCTGCATTTGCTGTGGTAACCTTACAGCTGGCTCTGAGATGTGGCACCAACAATAATATCATTGAACTTAAAACAAGCAGGTTTTCCTTCTTCAAAGAAGAGCCCCACAGAAGAAAAAGTGGACCCCACCACAATCATATTTTTCAGTAACAAGGATGAGTCAGTCCACAGTGTGCGAAACTTGTTTCTAGAGATGAAAGGAGAAGAGGTTTGGGGCAAATCTGGAGAGGAGTGAAAGTCTGCATAGTGTAGACTAATTGCAGGACAGATTGGCAGTGAGAGCTTGGACTGGAAAGGAGAGAAACAAGTGATCTCTCAGGCCTACCTTGAACAGTTGTGTGTTTCACAAAAGCCACATCTCCTTTTCCATCTTTCAGACAGCTGCAGGTCGGAGGAACAGAAGAGATGTTAAAAAAACAGACATTGTGGCTCCCTATCGCCTGTTGCAGCAAATTGCTTCGTCACAAACCGAAGCCATAGAGGAGTTGTCTTCCCCTCAGAAAAGCTATGCTGGCAGGGAAGAGGTTGTAATAACAGAGAAGTAGTGCTCAAGAAGCCCAGTTAGACTTAGCACAATGCTAATGCTGTGTACTCCTAAGTCTGTACAAAACCATACAACCCAGCTGTCGCTCTTATCTCCCGCTAGCTGCCTGCTGGTTATTACTAATTGGATCTTTAATTACCAGCAGTCCCAGTTGTTCTATAAATTCAGTCTCCTCAGGACCCCTGATTACAACACAGCCCTCCCTGGTATAATGAAAACTTGCATGTGTCAGGGCTAGAATATTTCCCCAAAGGAAAAATAACTTTCACTCACTGAAAAGCTCCAGAATATCCAGAATAAGGTCCTGTGCGAGAGCATTTGGTTTTGGAGTCCCCTTTGCACTGACGGCACAGTTTTTGTTCAGTGGTGGCCCCAGGCACACAACTGGCAGAGAAAAAGTTGGCCACCGCTATGGATGAGAAAGAAGCAATAGTTAGTCTAAAATTCACTCTTACAAAGAGCTGGAAGGGAGGGTGTGCATAAAGAATGTCGGTGACTCGACTGCTCTGCGAACCACCTCTGGACCTCCGCAGAAGACAGGGCAACATCACTTTCATCGTACCACCATCCCTGAACATCAGCCTGTTTATCTTGCCATTTCCCACCTCACCTTGCTCAATGGAGCCGGAGTCTTTGCCTTCCCACTTGATGTCTCCCCGGTGGAGGAGTGTTCCAATTGGGATGTTCCAGCCAGCGGACCTGCCCAGGCCTGTGTGGCAGGAGGTCTTGCCTTGCAAGTCATCTATTGTGAAGCCTGTTCCTTTCTTCACAACAGCCACAGCATAGTAACTGGTTGTGGAGCCTGCAGTGCAGGAAAAAGCAGGATTTAGGAACATTTCAAATCCTGCGAAACCCCCAATTTCAGAGAATAAAGTGCTGCACTTCCAAATAATTAGCAACTTTGTTTGAACACTCGTGGTTTTCCCATTTTCTTAGGGATGAGCTACACTATTAATATTGAACCAACGATGCACATTACAACTTGTAATAGTAAGTGACCTGAAAATACTATTACATGCAAAATGCTTTGCCACTGGACAGATGTTAGACATGCCCATCATTTTATAAGGATGCTTCAGCAAGCCTTTTTGGCAAATCTTCTTTGGCAAGTCTTTTCTCAAATGCTGTTGCCCACAGAAGCACACATGTAAGCCTTGCGAGAATGAAATTCCACATTTAGTCTTTAAAATTATACCTAGTCCACTACATGCTATGCAAGTGACTTAGGTTTAGGGGTGGTAGAGACCACAGCCTTCCATTTAATATCTGTATTTTCTTAGCTACCATTTTGGGAATGACTCTGCGGTGCTTCTTTGATCCTGAATACTGTGTGCAAACAGGCTGAACTCCAGGACAGAGGTCAAAAGACATTGGGGGCTTTGAACACGGTGGGATTGCATGAGGCAAGAAAGACAAAAATGGAGAAATAACATCTGTTCAACTCCCAAGAGAAAGATGGGAGAGATGAAGGACAGTACAGAAAGTGAGCAGGGATGGAGCAACAGAGCTAATTCTTATCAGAAGGGATTGCTGCAGAGCACTTTTTGTGCTTTTCTTCTTTTTTTCTGGGCATAGCCTACACCTCTTGCCTCAGTAGTCTCAACTGGGTGTTCTTCCACAACCACTAATAGCAATGCTGTTACCTCTTCAATCTTTTTTTTTTTGTCTTGATGACTTTGCAGGGAGAGATACAGGTTATCTGTGCTAACTAGCTCGGTATTTTACCCACATAGGTCAAGGTCACTGAAAGCAGATCTCTGGGACAAGCATAATTTTTATGCCACGCTTCAGGACAACCATGGTTTCTGCTCGTGGTGCTCTCCTTCCATGGCCAGTGAAAGATCAGTGACTTTCATCGCAGCTAACGTCAGAAATGGAGGACTGGCTCTCCTCCTTTCCATTGCAGTGACTCTATGGCCATGGGTGATGAGTCATGTTTTGGTGTAACTGCCCCCCATCCCTTCCCCTCTGGGATCTGGAAGCCAGGGGCAATATCTCAGACACGCCACAGAAATAATCATAGAATCATAGAACAGCTTGGGTTGGAAGGGACCTTTAAAGGCCATCTAGTCCCAGCCCCCTGCCCTGAGCAGGGACACCTCCCACCAGACCAGGTTGCTCCAAGCCCCGTCCAACCTGGCCTTGAACACCTCCAGGGATGGGGCAGCCACAGCTTCTCTGGGCAACCTGGGCCAGGGGCTCACCACCCCCATCATAAAAAATTTCTTCCTTGTAGCTAGTCTAAGTCTTCCCTCTTTTAGTTTAAAGCCATTACCCCTTGTCCTGTTGCAACAGGCCCTGATAAAAAGTCCCTCCCTATCTTTCTTGTAAGCCTCCTTGAACTACTGAAAGGCCACAATAAGGTCTCCCCGGAGCCTTCTCTTCTCCAGGCTGAACAACTCGGAGTGATAATGTGGGAGCTCTGTGTGGAAAGGATGGCCTTTGCACTACTACTTTGTTACCACCACTTGGCTTAAAAATACTGCATGAAAATGTACCTCCACTTTGTTCGTAGACCTCAGCAACAATGGGCTTCAGCTTGTAGGGGGCAAGGCCTGCCTCAAAAACTTGACCGCCGTCCAAGCTAATGGCATCTGCTTCATTATTCTAAACAACAAAAAGATTTCTGTCAATAAACAAAGAGCAGGGACGCATGAGGGAAAACGCTTCCCCAGAGTCTCTCCTGGATCCTTGTGGGTGAGTCCTCCTCTACAGAGGGATCACAGGTAACAACCAGCGACTCAAAGGAAACCCCAACCTTCTCCAGGCTGCTGAAACACCCTCAGCGCCCAGCACAGATATTTGCTGCCCACTCACCGAAATGGCTTTTATGCAGTCGAGGTACGTTGTTTTCTGCAGGCAACTCAATGCAACACTCTCTTGTTGCATGAGGTCCCTTAGACTATTGCATTTGTTCTCTTCTGCTACGGATATTGTGCACCATCGGATGTTCGGCTTGGGAGGAGCAGCAAAACACAGAGCTGTAGAAAGAACCAGAAATAAATAGTCTGAGAGAGGTAGAAAGGTACCACGTGGAGAGAAAAAGCTTCTCTGAATACACGATCTCTGGTTCCCTGCGGTCCTGGCCTCAGGTGATGGCTGGGTGCAGGATCTCCCTTGCACATCTCCTAATTCATGCAGGAAAACCGTTTCTTTCTTGCCTGATGTGTGCACCTTCGGGAATATCTGGGAGGATCATTTCTGTCCCTGGGTAACAGTTGTCCTGCACAGCATCATGATTCAAGCAGCCTGAGCTCACGGCAACTTCCACGGGAGAAGGAAAACAAATCCACACACTTAACAGAAATCAAACTCAAGACTTCGCGAAAAGGGGGAGAAAAGGAGGTCCATTCAAGCAGTGTCTTTGCAAATAACCCCAGAGAGAGAGCAGCTCTGACCTGGCCAGACTATATTCAGTATGTTGCCATACATGACCTCCTTGGCAGCTAGATGATCTGATATATTTAACTGTCTCTTTATGTCTCACCTCCTCCACTACGCCCAGTAACAGAGATGCCATCCCACCTCCGCAGTCCTCTCTCCTAAGAGTCCCCCAACCAGTAAATTCAGCTGACTGGACGCTCTGGGAGACTGTAGCAAAGCAAAGACCTCAGGTGGACAGAGGTTCATGCCTCCTAAACACCAGAAATATTGGAAACTTGCAGTTAAAGGATGTGGCCAGCCCGTGCTGCACACTTCACCTTAACTCTGTCCTGGCAGGACTGTGCAGACCGAGAGGCTGTCTGCACAGCTCTCTCCCTCCAAACCCTCCATGGCACATTTCATTCCAACATCTTCAGATTAACCTGTGCTCTTTCCGCTTTCCTTTTCACCTCTGAAATATTCTCTCTTCATTTTTGAGCCATAATTCTGCCAGCAGACACCTCCCCTCCTCCCAGTGGAGATGCTGAATTTGGCCACAGGGAGAATCCTCAGCCTTAATTCCTACTGCCATCATTTATGTTTTTCAAATCTGGGCTGCACAAAGCCACGGTCACCTTAATCTAGTGCTGACCACCATCCTGCCCTGGACAGAGGTTGGACGGGGACCTCCTGAGGGAGTCTCTCTGGCTGCACTGGTGGACATTGGGAAGGCAATGGAAGTCCGAGTGCCACGACCTCTGCCGCAGAGCTTTTGGGCAACCTCTTGGCTTCTTCCATGCAGGGGAGGCGGAGGAGGGACTCTTCCTCCATTGATGACCATTAATGAGACATCATTGCATGCTAGCATTCAGCAAAAGTGCTCGAGGACTTTCCGATGCCAGTGGCACAGGGAGCACTTCCCACCAGAGGACATTAATCACCACTGCACTTCCAGGGGGATCAGAAGAGACCCACTGCCTACTCCGAGAAGGGGACCCCTCTTTCCCTTTCCAGGCAGCAGTCCCCAGGTCAGGTGCAGATGGCAGCAATCTCCTTGCCGTGGCCACCTGCCCATTGCCTGCCAAAACTGCGAGCAGCGAGAGAAATAATTGCTTTAAGCAGAGCCAGCTCTGCAGCACCACAGTTTAGTCAGAAAATACACAGGAGCCCGAGCAAAGTGCAGCAGCAGCAGCAGGACAGAGCAGTGCAGGAGCAGGGGGGGAACCATGGGAGTCTTCCGTTATTTAAGCTCTATTTTATTGCCACTGCCTTCAGGTTTAACCCAACACACATGCAGGCTTGGCAGGCAGGTCTTGCTCTAGTTTCTCCCCCCCTGGCTGAACCCCTGCTCCTCTCCTGGCACAGCAGTTGGCCGGAGGGTGATGTTTCCCTTCGCCCTGCGGCAGCAGGAGCAGGGAGCCTCTCCCAAGCAGTTTTCTCCCCAGCAATGGGTGCCGAGCATCCCTCCTCCGTGCCAGCCGGCTGCTCGGCAGCTTGCTGCGGGAATCTGCAGCCTCCCTCTAGCCGCCACAGACTGGCCCAAGGAAAAAGCTGCTCTCGTTAATGCTCAAAACACTGTTCTTGTTGACAGAGATCCAGAGCTGCCAAAGCAAAGCGTCTGGCGGGCACTCCTTTGCTTTTACTTAGTAGCTGCCTGGGTCCTGCAGCTCTAAAACAGCCTCGCCTAGGGGGAAAGCCTGGGGTCCTGGGACGTTTTGACTCTTCCTTTCCCCAAAAAACTGCTTTCAGCAGACACTTACCCACTATCCCGAAGGACAGCACAGTAGAGAGTACGAGTTTCATACTTGAGCAGGGGGTGAGGTGCCGAGGAGGGGGTGCAGCAGCCTTGGTCACAGACTGTCCCCTCCAAGTCTGTGATGGCTCTGGAACCGCTTTCTTCCCTTTTTATAGAGGAACAACTCTGGCTGTGTTTGCAGAAGCAATGACCTAACACTGTTTGTTCTTCCTTGTTTCTCAATAGCTCCTAAATCACCCCCCTCCCTGGATCAGCCCATTTTTAGGAAGCCTTTCACTTTGGCACTGAATCCCTCTGCCGGCAGGAGTCAGAGCAGGGCAAGGTGCTTTTCATTTTACAAGGGGCTTCAGATGGAAAATTCCCAAGTTGTGACATTTGAATTCTCCTGTGGGCTGAAACGCCACAGGAGGGGCTATTTTCTTTGTGCTAGCCACCCCCTGCCTTGCACAGCCTAATCTCAGAAAGTCCCTGCTGGATCCAGCCCCAAGTTTTGCATATTTGCCAGTAACCGCTGCTGCTGTGCCTGTCGCCCTTTGGCTTGCAGCACCCTGAGTGCCTGCCTGCTCCCTTGCACTCCCTGGGCAACAGCAACAGGTTTGAAAGGCAGTAAATGTTCCTTCCACATGATCTGGCAAGCTTCTTGCACAGGCAAAGAAAGTCAAAGGCAGTGACCAGACAGCTCAATAAGTGCCCTGCAGCCAGAAGGAAACATCATGCTGCAGCTTTGTTAAATTCTTGGGATGAACCTGGGAAGAAATGCCCAGATTAGCAGTCACCCTCGTCTCCCTTCCTCTGCAAAACCTCTCCATCCGATTGTATCACTCCTGATTTATCTCCCTGCAGCCAGGACCAGAGATAAATGGCTAGCTTTATAAAGGTCTGCCTTTGTGATGTTGCCCCAGGTTCAATGTCCCGACTTTTGCTGCAGGCTACAAGACCAGCTTCAGGTTGACTTTGGCACATGCACACTAAATGAGAGTCCTTAGATCACATCAGCTAGCCCACAAGCCCTGGCAGCATCCCTAGACAGCAGCTGCTGGGGATAGTCCACCCACCATGTCCACCCAACACAAGCTACAGGAGTTCTGTAGGAAGCCAGTGGTGAGGTCCAGCTCCCAGACTTGCTCTCAAGAGCAACCAGCCACCCTTTGTGATCTTCTGGATCTCCTGCACAGTTTCTTCCTCTCCCATTGCCTGCACCCTCCAGGCAGCAGTGCCATGGGATTGCCCACGGTGGGCTCCTAGCTGAGTTTGGCTGGAAGCACCCTGGGTTGGCTCTTCTCCCTCCTCCCAGCAGGCTCAGGGCACAGTGGGGGGTGGTGGCCAGAATGGCTTCAGTGCAGGTGGGAGACCAGTGTCAGGTCAAGGATATGGCTCTACAAAGTGACTCAGGGAAGGGGGCTGCTGGAGACCTCCAGTCAATGACCACCTCCACTGTGGCACCGTGAGCCTGCCCTACCTGTGACTCTGGCTGCTGGAGGTCCCTACAGGCTGATCGAGAGGCACTCATGGCCGTGCTGGTTATTTCAGCATCATCTTCAGCAGTTCCTTCAGCATGGCTAGTTCCTATTTCTCATCCCTTCATACCCTGCTTTCCCAGAAGAGCAGCACTTCTTGTGTCCAGAGCACCTCCAAACACACTGCAACTGGAGATGGAATAACTTGCTCCCACCACAAGCCTTCCTTCCCTTTTAAAGGATCGCCCATCCATATTTACTCCAGCAAGCTGTGGCCCTCCAAGGTCTTTCTCCACTGTAAATGCCACTGAAACCCATCACCAGCTCCCTGTGGGTCTCACCAATCCTTGCCTCACTCAGGGCAGCCTTAGCAATGTCCCCATCCATGGGAAGAAGAGGTACAAGGGCTCGCGGGAGTCTGTCCCATGTGGTTCTTCTGTAGCTTTTTTTGAAAATACCTCTTTTAACAGATATCCCAAGAGAGCCTAGAAATTGCAGTGCCACTGAAAAATCAAAGATATCTGAGCACATAAATAATGGTGAAAATATTTGGACATCTTGACTCCATAAACTAAGTAGTTACAACACTATCCAGAGCAGATAAAGGTATTTTTGCCACATGACAGATGGAGGGGAAAGATGCAGAAGAAAGTTTGGAAAACATAAAGGATTGTTTAAGCAACAGAAGAGCAGTTGCCAGGAAAGCCCATGCTATCTTGCCTTCTGCACATAGCTCCCAGCCTTTTTTACATGGCCCACTCACTGCTCCTCTCTCTCCTCTCAAATCGCGCCTCATCCCCAATACACTCACTCCCTGTATCTGCTGAGGGGATGGATGCGATGGGTGGTTTTCACTCCACACCTCTTTCCCTTGCCCTCACAGATGGCATCACAGCAAATCCAGGGGTGAAGGAAGAGGTTTGCATTGCAATAGATTTTAATGTTTACCTCTTGTCCTCCACCCTTTACCAGTAACCTCCTGGATGTACAGATGTCCAGCCACTAGTCATCTGGAAAGTTACTGGCCACATACAAGAACCGCTTCTATACCTCCTTTTGATGCTACCAAATCCTACCTTTCTCCACAGTGGATTTCCATTCACGTCCTGGTCTGTGCCCATCTTGGGGCCTCTCCTTCAGTGGCTTTCCTCTCTTGTGGCCAAGATCCACTGCTCCAGACTGTCACAGAGCAGCTCTGGGGAGAAGAAACTCTTCCAACACACAGCTTGCCTTTGAGGTACCCAGTGGCAGAAGCACAGCAGATTGGTGATGTGTCCTGTAGGCCACCTGGGCCTGAAGGCTCCAACCTTGATCTCCAAAGGACCCAATAGGCCTCCAAAGCGCTCCTTTCTGAGGAATCATAGAATCACAGAATTGTTAGGGTTGGAAGGGACCTTAAAGATCATCTAGTTCCAACCCCCCTACCATGGGCAGGGACACCTCCCACTAGATCAGGTTGCTCAGAGCCCCATCCAGCCTGGTCTTGAACACTTCCAGGGATGGGGCTTCCACCGCTTCTCTGGGCAACCTGTTCCAGTGTCTCACCACCCTCATGGTGAAGAACTTCTTCCTAATGTCCAGTCTGAATCGACCCATCTCTACTTTTAATCCATTCCCTCTAGTCCTACCATTACGCGACATCCTAAAAAGTCCCTCACCAGCTTTCTTGTAGGCCCCCTTAAGATACTGGTAGGCCACTATAAGGTCTCCTCGGAGCCTTCTTTTCTCCAGACTGAACAACCCCAACTCTTTCAGTCTGTCCTCACAGGAGAGGTGCTCCAGTCCTCTGATCATCCTCGTGGCCCTTCTCTGGGCACGTTCCAGCACATCCATATCTTTCTTGTAGTAGGGGCTCCAGAACTGTATGCAGTACTCCAGATGGGGTCTCACGAGAGTGGAGTAGAGGGGTAGAATCACCTCCCTCGACCTGTTGGCCACGCTTCTCCTGATGCAGCCCAGGATACGATTGGCTTTCTGGGCTGCTAGTGCACACTGACGGCTCATGTTGAGCCTCTCGTCCACCAGCACCCCCAAGTCCTTTTCTTCAGGGCTGCTCTCAAGCCAGTCACTGCCCAGCCTATATCGGTGCTTGGGATTGCCCCGACCCAGATGGAGGACCTTGCACTTGGTCTTGTTGAACTTCATGAGGTTGGCATGGGCCCACCTCTCCAGCCTGTCAAGGTCCCTCTGGATGGCATCCCTTCCCTCCAGCGTGTCAGCTGCCCCACACAGCTTGGTGTCGTCGGCAAACTTGCTGAGGGTGCACTCTATGCCATGTCGCTGACAAAGATGTTAAACAAGGCCGGTCCCAGTACTAATCCTTGAGGGACTCCACTTGTCACTGGCCTCCACTTGGACATGGACCCATTGACAGCCACTCTTTGGGTGCGGCCGTCAAGCCAGTTCTTTATCCACTGAATTGTCAGTCCATCAAACCCATATTTTATCAGCTTGGAGACCAGGATGTCATGCGGGACAGTGTCAAAGGCTTTGCTCAGGTCCAGGTAAATGACGTCAGTTGCTCTCCCCTTGTCTATTGATGTTGTGACCTTCTCATAGAAAGCCACCAGGTTTGTCAGGCATGATTTGCCCTTGGTGAAGCCGTGTTGATTGTACCCAATCACCTCTTCGTTATTCTTCTGCCTCAGCAGTGCCTCCAGGAGGATCTGCTCCATAATCTTACCAGGCACGGAGGTGAGACTGGCTGGCCTATAGTTCCCTGGTTCCTCCTTCTTTCTCTTTTTGAAAATGGGGATTATGTTTCCCCCTTTCCGGTCAGTGGGGACTTCACCAGACTGCCATGACTTTTGGAATATAATAGAGAGCAGTTTAGCAACGTCATCCACCAGTTCCTTCAGTACCTGTGGGTGTATCCCATCGGGTCCCATGGACTTGTTCACTTTCAGGTTCATCAGATGGTCACGAACCTGGTCTTCACTTACGATGGGCAGTTCTGAGTACATCCCATCAAGGGAAGACTTGGATGGAAAAGGCAAAGTATTCTGGGTGGCCTCCAGCTGCAAAATGCCTTCCTTTTGGAGTCCAGGAGGGACAAACTTCTTGGTGCAACCAACTTCTTCTCCAGAAAGTTTATCAGACAACTGCTTTTCCAAATTATGTGTTAGAAAATGCATGCTTGTTCACACAGTGGGTCCTCCCTCTCTCACTAAATACACACACAAGCTTCTACAAGTTCTGGTTAGATCCATTCCTCACTGCCTGGATGCACGGTTTTGTGCAAAAAGAGAGCTCCTCCCATGCCCGAATGCATGTATCTGTCTGACTAAGATGAGATTGAACAGTGAGGGCTAATTCACACTAACGATGGCAATTCTTGTTGTCTTTCAAGGTAAGAGGTCAATGCTCTGGCTCATGCAAGAAGGAGCAGCTTTACCAGAAAGGACAGAGCTAAGCTGGTGCCTCTCGGACTTTGTCCTTGTTATCTAGAAAGCATCAAGCCTTCTATAGTGTGCGTCTTCATGAAACAAGCTGAATTATTATTACATATCACAAGTTTGTTGTATTGTAACACTATGGATCCCAGCTGTTGTGTTTTCAGAAAGAGGATGCTGCTAAAAATTACATGACTGATGAAGAAATACAAATTAACACACCCTCTGACCAACCACGGGTCACTGGTGATGCATAAACACATCTGAACCCCAAGAAAAGAACAGGGCTGGGCCCCACGCTAAGTAAAATTGAAGGTAAAATAATACTCCTTATTTTTACATCTCCCTTACTACTGCAAACCACGCTGTGGTTTGTGGTTGAGACGAGGCTGGATTGGAGTTTTTGTTGTGTCCTAAGGAAAGGACATTTGTTGTAATTGGTCTGGGATAAAGTTAGAGCTAGCACAACTGTCTGGGAGAGGGCTCAGCTTTATCACGGTGCTGGCTGCTCCCCACGGCAGAGCTCATCCTGGAGCCGACGCAGCTGAACGGAGCCTGGAGCCAAGCTCTGGTTGCGTGTGCATGTGGGGAAAACATTAACCAGGGAGAGGGAAAGCTGTGATCAAGGCACCACACCAGTACCCAACTCCTTGGAGCAGTGATTTCCACAGCGGTGCTCCTATCCAGCAGTGGAGGCCATTGGAGCGAATGCTGCTGTTCCCAGGGGTCACCAGGCTGGCAGTTGTGTGATGAAGACTCAACTCACCTTTAGATATTAAGGAGAAAACGCACTGAAAATGAGAAGAAAACAAAAGGAATCAATGAAACCTTGAGGTGGGATGGGCTTGTCTGTAGGACTTGGTTTGTTTCTCTGTAGAAATGGGAATTTCTGGTTTGTGGCTGGGAGAGGGCTGGAGCCTGCCCACGACAAGGACGTCAGCGTGGTCAATGGTGAAAGCTGGGCTCCAGTTCTTGTCCTGTCCTGGCCTCACAGGTAACGTCGCAGCAGGTGTAGGCAAAAGAGCAGCCTGATGGGAACCTGTTTTCCCAGACCATCTTCCCTGCTCTGCTGTCAATAGCCCAGGATGGGATGCGAGACTGAGACCGGCACTGAACTGGCAACAGTGCCCATCTCAAGAGTTGGGAAATGATGATGCTGGGTGGTGAAAGGATGGAGAGCAGCCCTGCAGAGAAGGACTTGGGGGTGTTTGTGGATGAGAAATTGGACATGAGCTGGCACTGTGCAATTGCAGCCCAGAAAGCCAACCACATCCTGGGCTGCAGCCCCAGCAGCGTGGGCAGCAGGGCGAGGGAGTGGATTCTGCCCCTCTGCTCTGCTCTGGAGAGACCCCACCTGGAGTACTGTGTCCAGCTCTGGGGACCTGTTACAGCCAGTCCAGAGAAGGCCACAAAGATGATCAGAGGGGTGGAACACATCTCCTGTGGAGAGAAGCTGAGAGGGTTGTTGGCGTTCATCCTGGAGAAGAGAAGGCATTTCAATATATAAAAGGGGCATATAGGAAAGATGGAGGGAGACCTTTTACCAGGGCCTGTAGTGACAGGACAAGCGGAAATGGTTTTAAACTGAAACTGATTTAGATTGGATATAAGGAAGAAATTTTTCACTCTGAGGGTGGTGAGCCCCTGGCCCAGTTTGCCTGGAGTAGCTGTGGCTGCCCCATCCCTGGAGGTGTTCAAGGCCAGGCTGGATGGGGCTTGGAGCAACCTGGTCTGGTGGGAGGTGTCCCTGCCCAGGGCAGGAGGGGTGGGACTAGATGGTCTTTAAAGGTCTTTTCCAACCCAAACCATTCTGTAATACAATGTTCAGGTACCCAGGAGTGGCAGGGAGAAGCCACGGGGCTTCTGCAGAGCTGGCTGACCTGGTCAGTGTAAGCATCTGGGGGAAATCCCATCCCTCCTGCCTGATGCCAGGTCTGTCCTGGAAGAGAGAGTCACTCACTTGCCTCTGGAGCCCGGGTTGGCATGGGGCTTGCAGCAGCTGTAAGCCGCACCGTGGGACTGCCAACTCTGCGAGCATGTCCGTGCCTGACGGTGGACTGGGACCAGCTCGGCATTCCCCGTGGCTCCCAAGGCCTAACAGATACCTGGAGAGCTATGGCAGTCTTTCCAGAAACATGCTTTCAGCCCCTGTTTAGACCTACGAGTCAATTTTGAGGCTGTGCTCCAACTCCAGAGTCATTGCGGTTAGTTTATTTTTCAGCAAATGCCACAAACCAGTTTCCCTGCTGGTTAGGAGAAATTCGTGGTGTCAGGTTTTGACTGTGTTGCAATATGCTGTTTTCTACCTGGGATGAGCTGAACTGGCCACTGAAGGGTGGGAGCTGATGTTGTTCGAACCAATATTTGCTTCTAAGTATTGCCTAATTTCTAAACCACACACAGCAAACAAAGAGCTCTCTGTCAATTTTAAGCAGCTCTTCCTGGCTCAGAGCGCTAAGCCCAGCTGCAGACTACCCTCTTGACCGGTGCTGCTTGCCATGTCATGCCACTACAGGTTTGCATTTTTAGGTTGGAAATTAATCATAGAATCATAGAATCTTCATGGTTGGAAAGGACCTTTGAGATCATCGAGTCCGACCATGCACACACAAAAAAACCCCCCTACAATCTCTGTCACTAGAGCATGCCCTGAAGTGCCAAATCTACGCGTTTCTTAAATGCCTCTGGGGATGGTGACTCAGCCATCTCCCTGGGCAGGCTGTTCCAGTGCCTGACCACTCTTTCAGTAAAGTAATTCTTCCTAATATCTAATCTAAACCTCCCCTGCCGCAACTTCAGACCATTTCCTCTGGTCCTGTCATTATTCACCTGGGAGAAGAGGCCAACACCCACCTCTCTACAACCTCCTTTCAGGTAGTTGTAGAGGGCAATGAGGTCTCCCCTCAGCCTCCTCTTCTCCAAACTAAACATGCCCAGTTCCCTCAGCCTCTCCTCATATGGCTTGGTCTCCAGATCCCTCACCGGCTTGGTAGCTGTCGACAGCCGAGTACCAGCAGGTCGACCTTTTCTGCCTTGCACAGCAGCTCTGCAGGACAGTGACAGTGCCACTGCCCCACGTCCTCTCTGTGCGCATCCCCCACTCCAGCAAACGCCAACTGGTCCAGCATCAATGAGGAAACAGGTTTTCTCGACCTTCTCTCTCGAGAAAGCCACCACTAACCCCCCCAGCCCCCTTGCTGAAGTCAGCAGTGGTTTCCGCTCCACCAGCCAGCAGTCCATGCAAAATTCACCCTCTTGGATATGCAATTAGTGCCATTCCTCCTAATGAAGGATTCCAGTTTGCTTAATTAACACAAAGGTTAACAGGATTACCAGCAACTCTGTGCAACCTTGGGAGATGTGATATTCTTGGAGGGCTTTTGGAAAGGAAGGCAGAAAAACACAGTGGGTTTGTCGTTCCTGCTGAAGACACACTTGCAAATAGCACAGCTGAAGCCTGATAACATTCAGCCCTGCTTCCCGTGTATTTTCCAAAGGTCTATGGGAACAAACCAGTAAATACTGATAGCCGGGAAAGAAAGGGCAGGAGTGCCAGCTGCCTGGCACAGCCACAGTGCCGTTGGCTCCTCTCCCGCAGGACCCCCAGGTCCCATGCCGGGCCACACACCAGGTAGTTACACAACTCTTCTGTCCACAAAATGGTCGTGTCCAGCTCCATGGGACATGCCAGACAGTTTCCACAGAGGCATGTACCCACAATGAGGTGCTGGACCATCCCAGAGGATGTGGCTGGGTGAGAACAGGGGAAAAGGTGGCTTATTTCCAGGGGAGGAGGGAGCTGTGACTCACACGAGCCCCCGTGTACACATCCAGGGACAAGGCAGTAGGGGTGTCAGTGGGGACATTCCCCTGCAGTCACAGAGCCCAGGTCACCAGGATGGGGACATAGGCAGGACAGTGGTGAAGCTGGTCAAGAAGACCCCATGGTGAGAGGGGAGAAAGAGCGGAGAAGCACAAGGTGTGCCTGGAGGTGAGCCACAGCCACCCCACACCACCACTACAAGGGGGCACCCAGCTCACTCCCACATCTTTGGCTGCTGAAGGAGCAGAGGGACATCACTGAAGCAGGCAGAAGAAAGCTCATGGCAGATGGAGCCAGCCTTGTTTGGGGAGCAGCCTTACATGTGCTGCAGATTCGGATGATTCGGGTGGACCAAGAGTGGCTTTGGAGGAGCTGTGGGCACAGAGCTGCTGGTGGGAGCAGGTAGCAGAGTCCAGCAGCCAGAAGGGCACAGAAGAAAAGCAAGGGGAGACACCAAGACGGGAAGACCTGTGAAACCGCTTAGCGGAGCAGCGCCAGCAGCACGAGCCCCCGGGCTGGCAGCGCTCGCCAGCTGCTGGAGCCACTCTTGCTGCTGGATCTGGCCCAAGGAGCAGGGACTGAACCTCTTATCGTCCTCCACAGCCCACGGGCAGCCCAGCTGGGCTGGCACGGCCACCCTCTGTTGCACCCAAGCATTGTTCAGCCGTTGGATAGCCACTCTGGCCAGGAATGAGATTAGGACATTAAATGAATGGGAAAAGGGTCAGCTCACCAGTGGGTCAAGTTGAACTCTACCACTTGCTGCTCAAACCCTTTCCAGTTAATTTGTGGTAATCATTAATACCAAGCCCTTGTCCTTATGTGGAGCCTCACAATAGCTAATTTCTAAACTGTCACCACAACTACACGCTGTTACACGTGTCCTGGTTGAAGCCACCTTCCCATTTAAACATTCTTATGGCCAATACATTTCCTCACTGATTAATAGTGGTTGTTTTGAAACTACAAAAAATGTGTTGGCCAGCATTCCCTTCCACTTTGTAATTTTAAAGCAGCATTAAAGGGAATTAATGGAAATAAGGGTTCAGAATAACAGCAAGGCTTAGTCTTTATTTAAGCCCCCTTGAACTCTAGTTAAATTAATTTTCCTTATGCTCTTGAGATTTTCAAACACAGATCTGGCAGTTCAAGTCACGAGCCTTGCAAGCGTCTCACCCTTTGGGGGTCCATAGCTAAGTACAACACCAATGACTAAATACTAGACCCAGGACCTGGGAGGGCATCTCTTTCCTGCCAGTATTGGTGACCACCATACCATCAGAGAAAGACACCCCCCCCTGCCCAGGGATCTCTACGGAGCCCATGGGCAGGCTTGACCTTTCAGTTCCCCTTCTGCCTCTCAAGCGGCAGAGGAATTTGTTTCCTGGTCATTGGTCAAGATGTTCTCATCAAGATAAAATCCGAGGGGAACGGCTCCTCCCGTCCTCACCGGTCCACTCCCTGGTCACCCAGAGCTGGCACAGTCCCAAAGGCACCACTGGACCCTGGCTCTCAAACAACTTCATCCCTTCCAGTAATTGCTGTTTTGCAACATGGAAAATAATAAAAGCCTTGGTATTATTCAGAGCTCTGTGAGGAGCAGAAAGCGGGGAGCAAGAGGCCAAGCTGAGCAGATTTTAAACCCCCTCCTGAGTGCTTTTAGACCCCCTTTGGCATTTTAATCCTCTCAGCATTTCCAGCTGTGGAGGTAAAGGAGCAGAAATTCTAGGCTGAGGTGGCTTCAGAGCACGTATCTGGCTGGGGCTAGGGCTGTCCCTGGGGAGGGAGCTGTGGGGTGGGGTGGTCAGCTGGACACAGCAGCCCCCCGCCAGAGCCCCCGCAGCATCACCTACCGGCCCTGCGCTGGGATGACGTGGGTGTCTTAGTGCTGGAGAAAGCGATGGCAAAGCCCAGCTGAAGTGTGACGTGGCCCTCACAGCACCTGAAAACTGTTGCAAGAAGAAGGAAGGAACCAGAAAAATTTCTTGACTCAGATGCTTTGCTAGAAGCTGCATAAGGTCGGGGAACATGGCTGTGCTCTGTAGGTGTAATGATCATTATTTTATAGGTTACCTTCCAGACACAGGGCGCTGTATGGGAAGAAATGGCTTCATGCCGCTAACCTTATAATCACAGTGGAAAAGGAAAAAGTGGAAAAAGTGGAAAAGGAAAAAAAAAAGTGGAAAAATTCCTTTTGGGGAGTCTGGTCACTGTCAGTGAATGAGGGCCTCAGCATGGCATTGTCCATAGCCTCACAAGACCCAAGCTGAGATCCGTTGTTCTTCCCTTCACCAGAGGTTTGGTCCTTCACCACGCACTCCTCGTATCACCAACACCCTTCTCCCATCGTCTGTGTCCGTCTGCCAGTGGTGTCGGCTGCAGGCAGAAAGCCCGGCCACTCTTCTGCCATGTGAAACCCGGACGACACCACAGCCAGAATGCGCCAGGACCACATGCCGAGGGCGAAGGAGAGAACCAGCCTTGGAGAAACACTGGTGAGCTGTGCAGTGCTGCGAGAGACATCCCTCACCGAAAGGCATCACCAGCTCTTACAACCCCATCCTCCCTCATTTTCATCCTCTCTGGGGGCCTCCAGGAGCCTGTTCATGCTCAGCCCCTTAGTCCCTGCCCGAGCAATGCTGGAAGAACACTGGTCCCCAACTCCATCACAGCTCTGTCCTATGACCCTATTGATCCAGACCCCAACCCATGGACAGTCTTCCCAGACAGACCTTGGACATGTCTGGTCACTGCAGACCTGCCTGGTGGTCCCCGGGCTGTGTCCGACCCTGCTACTGTCCCCAGACCCGATCCCAATCTGAGACGTGCCTCGTCACCACCAGCTTCCCAGGGAATATGGACAGTGGGCTGACCCCAGTGCTATCCCAGGGTCCATCCTGCTCACCTTGCATTGAGACAACAATGGATGAGTCTCCTGCCCACCCGGCCGTGCCATCACGCTGGGCTCCCCATCCCGCCGGGAGCAGTCAGCCCTTGCAGTACCCTGGCACCTAGGAGAGAACAACACAAATCTATCTCCTGGTTAGACCAGGGAATGGAAAACAAGAGCCCGACTCACTTGCAGGGCAGTGAGCCCATATTTCAGCCCACTGTATCCTGGGCAATTATTTTTTGTCTGCAGCAGTAAAGATTTTCCCTTTGAGCCAAACATTTTTACTGAGTGCTGGCTCTCAAAGGAGTCTCTCAGCCCCAAGCTGACATCAACACCGTCTTCTATAAACATGACATGGAGAAATAACATGAACAAACACCAGGAAAGGCTTTATGGAAATCCTATTACAAACAAGATATTTGTTCCTCTCGCACATTCCCCTTAAGGTGGGAAATCCCCATGAAAAGACCAGGCTGGCCTTTAGTCAAGGACATCAGACTTGTGTAATGACGGCAGGGTCCAGGGAAGCTGGAACTACCAACCCATGTCGCCTTTCTTGTCTACCACAAGGGATGCTAGCGCAGATTTTAACAGCGCGGCAGAAAAAAGCTTCTCAGGGGAATGTTTTACACCAGAAGAGCAATCAGCTTTTTTCTCATTAGCATAATATTTTTATTAGCAATATTCGCAGGCTCTGTCTGTGACAGAGGACTTAATAAATTGGAGAAGCCAACAGAAGGAACTATCTTGCTCCCTTTTAGTCCTCTAAAAAGTTAAATCTGGGCTGCCTCTGTCATCCCGGGGGGTAGACATCTTCAGAGGCCAATTGACCCCCCTATAGCAGAGGTAGCAGCACAAAGTATCCCATGGATGTGGTAGAAGACACAGATGATGGCTCAGACAGGGCACCCACTTGCCTGGTGGCAAGGGAAATTTATTCCCACCTTCAGCAATCAAAGCTGAATTAAAGGATTAACTGATTGCGAGTCAAGCTCTCCTGATTTTAAGGAGAGACATAGGCATGGGGAGCCGTTCAGGGTTAAATCTACTGTACTCACACATGCCAAAGTACAAGTCGCTCATTTATCCAGTAGCCATGGTGCAGTTTCTTCTGGTCACAGGTGACCGCTTAAAAATAAAAGAGGTGGGGGCAGAAAGGTAGGGGAGGGAACTACAGAGGATGTGCTGCAGCCAGACTCCTGTGGCAGGGACATTGTCCCCAGCTGGGGCTCGGTGATGGAGAGCTCGGGGCTGTGTCCAGCTCCTGTCCCAGCTCACGCACTGCTAGCATGCAGGGCCCTGGCTTGAGGGGACATGCAACCCCAAGCATCCCAACCCAAACCTTGGACATAATAGTCTCCAGAAGGTTTTCAGCAGGGTGCGGAGTCTCCTAAACTCGCTTTCCTGCGTCTGCAATCCTCAGCAGCAGGGTGCTGAGCCAAGAAGCAAACTCCAGCGCAAGTTTGTCTCTTGGGCATAGGACACAGCCCTCCTCTCCAGGAACCGCAGCTCTTTCTGCTCATACAGCTTGACCTGGGACTGCTTTTGAGCTCTTACACACGGCAAGATGAGTTCCCGATTTGAGGAAAGAGACCACTGTTGCTTGTTTGGTTGTTTTTTTTAACTCAGCCCTTACCCCGTTCACAATTGTCAAACTCTCGCGTTCGTGCATCTCTTATTCAGAGACTTTGATGGTGAAATGGAAATCAGGGGAGATGTATAAGATCAAGATCCGTAAGATTAGCTAAGGTTAAGGAGCAACGTAAAGATAGAGAAAGGACTTACGCACTATCTCGTGGTGTTGGTCTGTTCAAAGGAAAATAACACTCCCAGACTGGCTGAGGAAGATGTGGAAAGAGACACATCTTGCACCAACAGAAGGACAATGCCTGAAGGTCTCTGAGCACTAATATCCATTCCCCAGGGCACAGGGGCTGTTGTGGAGGGGCATCATGCCAACCCCTGCCCTGGAGCTACCACGCATGGGAGCACACAGACCACCCTCCAGAGATAGTCTTCAGACTCTCCAAGGCTGGAGGAAACCACTGCAGCTACAGACACCAGCAGAGCTTTTCCATTCCTTGTGATCTGGCCTCATGTCTGCAATTTGTCCCAGGCCATTTTAAGCCATACGTACATCTATAGCTTCTCCCTTTTCTCCTTTCAATGCCAACAGCCTGAAGTGCTTTAGTCTGTCTCTCCTGGGGCTCAGTTCCTCATCTCTTAACTTCTTCCCAACCTGGACCTGCATCCTCCTTATTCAAATTTGCCTTTTTGAAGATGGGGTCAGCAGAAGTGAAGAGGGGATGGCTCCTCCTGGGATGTGGTCTCCCACTAGACTGCAGCAGTTTCTATTCCATTCTTCCCTGCTTCCCAGCTGGTTGCACTGCTGAGCCTCACTGGACGAGTTGTCTCCCTTGGGCTACCTTCAACATAGATCTTCTCTCCAACTGGGGAAAGATGTCTAGAGCCCACTCTGCTGCACAACCGGCACCAACAGTGGTAATATGTACCCCTCTGCCTGCACACTTCTTGCGCTGATCAACATCATGTGGCATCTGCATTTCCCTCAGCCTTGACTCACAGAGAATTAGTTGTTTTCCTAAATAACAGCTCTTGGCTCCTTACAGCATCCCAGGGAGAAGCAGCAAAGAATGCGTCAAGCCTACTGAGCCTCCTGTCTGGTGGGACAGGAGCTCCTCCAAGGTGTCCTGTCAGCTGCCCTGGGGCAGCGTATTGCAGAATATACAGAGGATAAGTGTGAGGAAGAGCCATAAAGCAGCAAAGATACAAATAAACGGCCCAGACGAAGGTCATTCCCTTGGTCCGCAGCAGAGAAAAGGATCCAAAGCCAAGGCAGCAGAGGTGAGGGGGGCACAAGTTGTAACACGTGATCCCTGGGACAAAGTTCAGCCAAACTGTAGCCTGATGAATCCCCTCTGTGCAAACAGCGGCTGCTTGCTCAGCAAATACACCTACCCCAGCCCCGGTTGCTGCAGCCCCAGCCAGGATTTTTGGAGGAGGGGATTTTTTAACATCTGCAAAGAACGGGTATTTGGACCATTTATGCAACTGTTGCATGTCAGGGGATTGTACCTTCACGTACAGCTACAGTGCACCCCATTCCCCTCATTGAACCACCACCATCAGTCTTCAGAGGTGCCACCAGGAGCGCTCTTGCTCTGCTGGATGCAAGAGAGTCCACCAATGAGACTTGGTAAAACACCCATAACCAAACCCACAGCACACGGAGGACTCCATCCCCACCTTCTTCAGCTCCTTGGCTTTCTGTAGGACTATGTTTGTGTAGCAATTGTGCGCTTAGTCCCTCTGGGACAAATGTGCCCTCAGACCCCATGGGAACCTCTCTGCGCCCAGGAGCAAGATGAGAAAGGACATCAGAGGTGTCAGGGCAGGAGGAAGGCATGAAGGCAGCCGAGGAGATGGTGCAGGAGCAGAGTGCCTGTGCTGATTGCACTCCTCTTCCTTACCACATCCCCAGGGCTGCTGCATCCACCTCAATCTTCTCTTCTCCTCCTGCCCCACAGGTCTACACGGAGCACCCACTCTGGCCCTTGAGACCACAGCACGGTGCTCTCAGTCCCCAGACCCTATCGTGTCTCTGATGAGTCACAGCTCTCCTCACACGTAGACTCTGGACCCAAATCTGTCCCTCTGAACCTCCGACCCACCACTGCCAGCAAGAAATGGCAACGGCAGCCTTGTCCCGGCACGTAGTGCTGTTTGCACAGCCCTCGCTCAAACACAATGGCCGGAGCTGGCTCTGCGTGGGGCGCAGCTCCCCACCAGCAATGCCGCGACCTCCCTCCCACCCCGACCGGCTGCCTTAGCGGGATCACAATGCTGCCTTCTCTGCCTCCATCTCTGCTTCAGCGCCTGCAGGAGCCTGCAGGTAGGCGTCCACGGTTCAGCTCTGCAGAGGATGAAGGGTCACGCTCTTTCCGTGACTCGCCTTATCGCTCCTCAACTAACCCACGGTGTCTCAGAGGGCACTGACATCTGAATTAGGTGAATTATTGTGGTTGTATGTGGTAATCAAGTATAAACCTCAGACAGTGTTGTACAGTGGGGCTTTGTTGGTCTTGGAGACAACAACAGTGACTTTGCCAATGTTCAAGCCCTGGATACTTTCTGTAACAACACTGTCCTGAAGGCGCGAAGTGATGGGCACATGGCTTATCTACTGCCTCACCACCAGCTGAGCTGCAGCAGAACCAAGCAGAGAGCTTGGGAGCCCCAGCAAGAGCCTGACCTACAGCTCCTGCTTGAAGCACATGCTCCCCATTTACACCTTGAGCCATGAAGCCCCAGAGCAGCAAAAATAAATAAATGGATAAATAAATAAATAAATAGATCCATCATCAGACACTGGGTCTCCAAAAGGAGCAACTGCCCTCATAGGAAAGCTTCAAGTCCAGAGTCCTTCTGGCCAAAGGGAGAAGCGGCAGACCCCTACCTTTTATGTACGTGATGCGTGCAGCGGAGTTGGTTGTAGGCGCAGAGCATCAGCTTTTCACCTGTCATCGAAGGTGTCACACACTCACAAAAGCTGCAGAGACCAGACCAAGAAGCTGGTGGGACCAGCACAACTCAGACCTGAACACCTTTCTGCGGGATTTGACTGTAGAAGTCCTTCCTTCTTGGGGTGAAGTGGTCAGTGGCAGAGGACCCAGGCCAGAACAGACTAGCACGTGCTGGGGGACAAGCAGAGGGGTGAAGTGAGTCTTCCTGTGAACTTCTTCAGCCCTGTTGCAGGCTTCCAAGGCCTGCAAATTATTTTCCTTGCCCTGAAAACATTTTGGACATGTCAACGAATTCTTCCATTGCAACTGAGGATAGAAAGTGCAAATCTCAGGGGCTTTTTTCCTACAGAAAGTATGCCTGTTCTCTGGGCAGCTACCTGTGATTTCCATGCTGCTTTGATGACCCCTGCAGGGACAAGCAGTAAAAAGTCCTGAGTTTTTAATCCCTTCCTCACCTAGAAGAGCTGTGATGTGGACATGGGCAAAGCAATTTTTGTAAGGAACAGCTATCAGGGCCGGAGGGTCTCTCCTCCCTGGGGAAGTAAAGATTTAGCACTGTCCGGAAGCTCCCGGAGTTTGAGGTCCTTGTGCAGGGAAGGACGACTTCTCTCAGTAGCATCCAGCTGTGGTGGGGAATGAATGGAGGAACAAGATACAATATCTGCTGCATGGAAATTGCTGGAAAGAGCCAAAATATGAGTGCGTGCATGTTGCTGACAGCATGGAGTGGTGCTGGCTGTGTCCAAGGACATCTCCTGATGTTTTCCATCTTTCCCTTACTTTTGACATACTCCATCCCTCCCAAAACTCACAGCTCTCTGGATAGTTGTTTTCAAGCTCATCCTTCTACATAGCCACATAGCTGCTGCTTTTTCCCTTTCCCTGGTGGGCACTCTTTCTTCTCCAAGTCCCTCAAGGACGCTAGCACTAATCCTCTTGTTCTCCTCCTTGCTGATGGGACTCCATGATCAAATTCCCAATAGGTCCGACACAGCCTCGCACGAGGACTAACACTCTCGGTATATGAGGCGGAGGCAGCTCTGCTGTCATGGTCTGCAGGGAAATATAGCTCCAGCATCCTTCCTCTTACTGAACTGGGGCTTGCTTGAGCGCAGCTGCGACTCGGAGAGAGTAAACTCTCATGTCCCACCTCCCAGACATGAAGACAAGATGGAAAGATTTGATTCAACTGTGGCCATCACCTCCAACACTACCTGACCATGACCCACGTGGTAATTACATTTCATCATGGCTGCAAGTATCCCTAATATGAACTGAACCAACGTTTTAAGAGATCTCGGACAAAAGGCACCTCCTTGCAGGGTGCTCACAGGAATGCTCTACAGCATCTCTCCATGCACCCTCCACCACTGCCACCCTTCTCCTTCTGATCTCATCATCAGAGGCGGAGGGCAGGACACTGGTTGGGGCATGACCCTGCAAACACACCTCAGTCAGCAGGGCAGGTATGCAAGGGATACTTGGAGAATCAGCAGAGCAGCCCATCTTGGCCATCATCTTCAGACGACGACCCTCAGCTTCCCTCCATAACCCAGGGAACACCCTGCAGTGAGAGGCAAGGCCAGGGTAACTCGCACATCTCCACCTTTGGGGCAACAGTTTAGTACTCGCATGTCAGTGCTGTAGCTTTCCTAGAAACCACAAAATCTCTCCTAGATTTCACTCCATTTTGTTTGGGTTTTTTTCACCAGGTGAGGCACCAACATTTACCAGCTGCCCTGTCATACTTTCCATAAATAGGAGGCAGCATCAGACCGTGAGGTCCCCGCCCTGTTTGCCTGCTCATTTGTTTCAATAGGCATTTGCTCTGTAAACGCCTGCTCCCCCTGGTTTCCCTTGGTCAACATGGCTTTTCTAGCCAGGCTTCGTCTGAAAACCATTTCCACTATTTTGTTGTGTTGGCCAAGGCAGAACTGGGGCTGGACCCAGCACTTACCAACTCCTCCAGGTCAGATGCAGCTGCACAGGACTCCCACTGTCCATGGAGAGTCCTAAAGAGGTCTTTGGCCATCCCCAGGTCAAACACAGCTTCCTGAGCTCCGTCAGCCTCCTTTCCCACTCTGCTCAGCACTAGTGAGGCCACATCTGCAGTGCTGCAGCTCCAGGCTCCCCAGTACAATAGAGAGATGAATCTACTGGAGCCAGTCCAATGCAAGGCCACAAAAGCGATGAAGAGTCTGAAGCATCCTTCAGAGGAGGAGAAAGTAGGTTCGGGGGGACCTCTTAGATGTGTATAAACATCTGATGGGAGGGAATGAAGACAAGGGAGCCAGGCTCTTCTCAGTGATGCCCAGGAACAGGGCAGGAGGCAACGGGAGCAAACTGAAATACATGCAATTCACACACGAGAGCTGCCTCTCTCCACCACTGCTGAGGACACCCCATGGCACCTTGCAGTTGGGATGCCCACTTTCTTTTCTGCTCCCCAGACACCTACAGACAGACCAGCAAGTGCTCCCAGTAACATGTAACCTCGTGTCTTTGTTTGGAGAAGACAGCATTGGCAGACATCAGGAATTGTTCATAAGATCCTGGATCCTACAAGGCCTTGAAGGATCTGGTCTAATGTCGAAGCCACCCTTAAATATTCAGGTCTTTCGGCGCCTGAGTGCTGCCAGCGCTGCAGACTTCAGAGGCTGCAAGACAAAGCCCAGGCTTGTGAGGTGTCCCTTCTAATCTCTCGGAGGTCTCTGGCAAGGAAATAAAACCAACTGAAAAGAAATCGCAAAGCCTGTTCCCAAGGTGAGTGGAGATGTATTTGGTTGTTCAAAGGCTTCTGATAAGGTGACTGAGATTAAAGAATACATAAGTGTACAGTTAGCGCCAGAGTCCCAAGGCAAGCTGAAAAGCATACAGCCAGGAGCAACAATGTGCTTCTCACCTAAACCCAAGCACATCCAGCTGTTCTTCAGCCTTCACGCCCAAGAGGATCTCTGCCTGGGGCTGGCACAGGCTCTGCCTCTTCCCTTTGGAACAAGATCCTCGTGCCAGCAGGACCCCACACAGCCCAGCGTGACAGCACTGGCCCTATGCTGGGCCCTCTCCATGCTTTGCTCCCGACTTCCCAGACAGACGCATTTGCTCCTGTTGGCCTTGAGCATCCTTTCGGAGGGAGCTGGTATCCGTGGGCACATCACCGCAGAGCGGGCTGACTACAATCTCCCAGGAAAGATGTTGAAGATAATAGGAGCTAATTAAATCAGCATGGCTCACCCGCTCTGCAAAGTGTAAGATTAACTAAATATCAACTTAGGTAGGCGCTAATGGACCGGCATCTGCCCAGCAGCGGAAGGGGAGGCTCGGTGTGTGATAGATTTCAAAATGACTCGGAAAGTAAACTCACACTTTGCTGATAATGCAGTGCACTGGATTCCCCGGAGAAAGTCGTCTAGAAATTACCGTGCCTTGTTTCATGAATAGGTCTGTGTGGAAACTGGTCTGAAAAGCAAACAGAAAAGCTGTACAAAGAGCTTGCTGGAGGTGGGGTCGGGGGGAAAGCCTGTCCACCTCTGAAGTTTCTCTCGATCAGGAGTTTTGCAGGAAGGAGTGCAGACCTAGGAAATTAGGATGTCCCAGATCCCAATTTCCCCGCTGTGTCTGAGGCTGACTCGCTGCTGGGGAGACACACACAAACCTCTTGTCTTTTCAGCCCCGCTGAGATCTTGCAAGCTGCAGGCTGCCAGGGTACAAACGACATGGCCAAAATGACCATGTGTAAGCAGAAAATCATGAAGATAAGTCCTTGCTTAAGCAAGGTGCACGCAAAAAAAAAAAAAAAAAAAAGGCAAAGAAATAAAAATGGGGGGAAAAAACGCTGAAGTGATGTGAACAGGGACAGCCCTGCCAGCCTTGGCAGCACAGGACTCCGCCGTGCTTTTCTCTCTTGCCAGGGTCAGGACAATGAATTGTGGCTTTGCCCAAAGGTACAGTTTTATGTGCCTGTTCTGGTTGTACTTTGGTGCCTGTAAAAGGCAGATGCCCAGCCTCAGCCACAGCTCCGCCATTTCTTGCAGGGTGGGGGGAGGCAGCAGCAGCACCAGGCAACTGGAAACCTTAGGACGAAGGACCCGAACCAAGAGGCAGAAGTGGGCTTAGGGGTTTCCTGATGGGGTGCTGTGAGCGAGCAATGAGAGATGGGTTAGTGGAGCCTGGGCAGGCAGCAAGGGCAGCACAGGCACAGCAGGGAACAATGGTGGGAAACAGGACCTTGTGGTCATCCCAGGTGAGGAATGGGTCCCAATCCAACATCGGACGTGCCTTCCCTGGCTTATACAAGTGGGAGCAACCTCCTTCAAGGTCCTCAAAGTCTAGCTACCTGCATGAGGCAAAGGGACAACAGTCTCAAGCCAGGAGACTCTGGATGCAGGTACCTGGACTCCCACCGCAGATGCAGCCAGTGCCACCTCCAGTCCTCCCTCGTGGAAGGCTCCTCAGCCCCTCTCACCAGCTGAGGTCTGCCCCACCATCACAGCACTGCTAAGAGGTCTTCCAGGCTCCTTTAACATGAGATCAGCAGTATTTTTACTCCTGGCCCTCCCCAGGATAATTTTAACCCTGAGTATGGCTTTTCTGTAGCGCTCTGGTTTCCCCCCTCCAGCTAATGGCTGCGCCGGGAATTTAAGGAGCATTGACTGCTTCTTTTAGACACAAAGAAGTTTTCATTTATTTTGCAGGTGTTCTGCTTTCACTTTAGAAGGTGCCATTTCCAGCAGGAGCCCCATCACTCTCCATTCCCTGCTAAGGAAACCTCTGTGGGCCACTGCCACCCCAGGAGATCTCCAGGGGTTCTCCAACCTCTGTTGGCAAAGCCCTAGAAGCAGTTTCCTCATCTGCCCCAGGACCCCAGTTTCTGCTCTCTACAGACACCTCCAGGTTACAGCTGCCTCCTTCTTGCCAACACACGCAAGGACATCAGTCCCCTCCTCATTAGCCAAGGAAAACATTGTACCGGAGAGCAGTGGTGGCCTTTCTCATGTACCTCACTTCCACGGCACTGTCTCAGCATCCCAGCTCTCACAGGGGAACAAAGCTTCGCTGCTCCTGCCTGGAAAGCCTTCGCTGGCTCATCACCCTCGCAGGGAGATCTGTTATGCCGCCCTCCTGAAGGCTGCTGTTCATGCCTTGGGGCTCAGCAAGGAGTGTTGTTGATGGCAAACATATCTGCCATTAGCAAGACCAAACAAAAACCCACACACGGCTTTCTGCTGTGTTATTTTTATGCTGGAGTAGTCCCCAGCTAGCAGGAAAAGGAATAAGGTGCAGATGAAGGGCGGCAAACAGCAAGTTGATATTACAGAGAGGCTCAAGCCCTCGCAAATCCCAGTGCTCTCCCTCACACCACCCATTGCTCCAGCAACTGGTCCATCACCCAAGGCTGGAAATCTGGGTCACAGGTCTCCTCTCCTCCTCACCGGAGAGGCAGTCACCTTCCCACATGTTCCTCTTCACCTCAAACCCTGGTACAGGCTTGCAAATGGACCAGAGATGCCTGCTTTCCAGGTGCAGGGGGGTGCAGCTTGTCCAACAACCCTGGGAAAAACCCACCAGCAGCCACTCCAGGACACAGACAGGCCAAGAAGGAAAGCCACTGCATGAAAGTGGCAAGGTCTGGGGTATCTTGAGGCAAGCTGAGGTCTCCTTGCTCATTCATCTTAAGCAGGGGTGGGAGTACGGGGACATGAAAGGACTGGAGTCTTTGGGGATCTTCCTCTGCCTTCTGCTGAGATCAGCCCATCCCCAGGCAGTGAACATGCCACCCATCCAGGAGGGTGCACATACCATCATAGTATGATGACCCTATGAGGGACATACTCAGCAGCGGGCAGCTCGGGAAGTTCTGCACCACCAGGACAGTCCTCACACCTATACAAAAGTTATGAGCCCATTAGGCCACCCCAGCAGGACCTGGCTGCCCAGTCAGGAGAGACAGAGCCCAATCCTTCCTACAAGGGCACCTTTTGCTTCTCAAGAGACACAGCTGCAAAAGACACATTTGCCTGCCTGTGTCCTGACCCTGCTCCAGCATCTCGGGGGGAGAAGGGACCACTGGGTTTAATCTCAGATGACTGCCATCTCCACCAAGGCCCTCAGACACTGGTCCACAAGTGGAGCCCTATCCCGTCCAGGTCACGCTCCAAAACAGCCTCTCTGGGATGCAGTTGCAAGGTAGAAGAAGCAGCCCAAGAGAACTGCTGAGGTCCTGCAAATATGGCCTCTGACACAAGAAGCATGCAGGCAGAGGAGCGCATCTGCTGTGCTTCACATCACCTGATGCCAGCAGAAGCAGACAACCGCCTTTTGAGCTTCTCTTCCATAGATGTGTCAAGTCATGCCCAAGAAAGAAGCTTCCAGGCAGCAAACAGGAACACAGGAGATCCTGACCAGGATTACATATCAAAACTGGGCCTCTCATGAGGTCCCCACAGACAAATAGGCTTGGCCTTAGGAAAAAAAGTGAGCTGAGCAGCAGCAAAACCCAGAAGTGACAATTGAGCAAGTGGACACAAACAAAGAGGAGCAAGATCAAGCCTGTCTGGGCACCCTCACATTCATGAGCCTCTGGACGCTCCCAGGCAAGGGTGGCCCATGCCCTGTAGCAATAGGATGTCCCCCGAGGTCCTCACAGACCCCTCAGCCACCTATCCCACATCACCGTGGCCCCCCAAGCAGGCTTATCCATCTCAGACTGCATGGGGCATGGCTGCGCAGAGGGAAGGAGAGGGGAGAAGCACCAACCCTCAGTCCCAACAGCAGAAAGGGCTTTGATCCCTGCAAACAGAGAGCTGACCCATGGCTCTCACCCAGCCACGAACTCTCTGATAAGCTGCCAGCTTGGGTAGATAGCAGGAGCGCAGGATGGGTGGAGAACGCAACAGCCCCACAGTAAATTTGTGGTTTTGATGAGGTGGACGGGGAGAGGCAGCGCCTGCCTGTGCCAGGGTGAAGGGAATGGCTGCCTCCCTGCCTGTGAGGGTGGAGGGAGGAAGCTAGACCCTTTTGTTCCTCAAAAAATCAGAGGTCTGGGCTGGAAGTGACTTATCTGCCTAGTATGCATTTCCGGAGACCCATGGTGATGGGTGAAGGATGGGTGAAGGGAAAAAGCACACCACCAGGGTCCTCTCCACTGGTGCCAGGAGGCACGTGGGGGGCCTGGTCCTGCAGAACTGGTGTTGCACAGCCTGAGCCGCCAGTTCCACATGACACAAGTCACAGCCACCCATCCTCCATCTCCACCGCTGCCCCAGGTGTCTGGTGCCCAAGTACAGGGAGCACGTGGTCCCGCTACCTGGGCTGAGGGTCCTTGGTCATGCAAAGCCATGGCTGGGTCTTGCTGATCCTAGAATCATAGGGTTAGAAGGGACCTCTGGAGATCATCTAGTCCAACCCCCTGCCAGAGCAGGGTCACCCAGAGCAGGTTGCACAGGAATGTGTCCAGGCAGGTTTTGAATGTCTACAGAGATGGAGCCTCCACCACCTCTCTGGGCAGCCTGTGCCAGGGCTCTGCCACCCTCAAAGTAAAGTAGTTCCTCCTCATGTTTAGGTGGAACTTCCTATGCTCAAGTTTGTGCCCATTACCTCTTGTCCTGTTGCTGCGCACCACTGAAAAGAGCCTGGCCCCATCCTCCTGACACCCACCCTTTCAGTATTTATAAGCATTGGTACGATCCCCCCTCAGCCGTCTTTTTTCCAGACTGAAGAGACCAAAATTCCTCAGCCTTTCTTCATAAGAAAGGTGCTCCAATCCCCTCATCATCTTTGTAGCCCTTTGCTGCACCCTCTCCAGCAGTTCCCCGTCTTTCTTGAACCGGGGAGCCCAGAACTGGACGCAGTACTCCAGATGCAGCCTCACCAGGGCAGAGTAGAGGGGGAGGATGACCTCCTTCCACCTGCTTACCACAGTCTTCTTGATGCATCCCAGGATGCCATTGGCCTTCTTGGCCACAAGGGCACATTGCTGGTTTGTGGTCATCCTGTTGTCCACCAGGACTCCCAGGTCTCTTTCCACAGAGCTGCTCTCCAGCAGGTCAGCCCCCAACCTGTCCTGGTGCGGGGGGTTATTCCTGCCCAGGTTGAATTTCATAAGGTTCCTCTCTGCCCAAATCTCCAACCTGTCTAGGTCTCTCTGTATGGTGGCACAGCCTTCTAGTCTGTCAGCCACCTCCCCCCAGCTTTGCATCATCGGCAAACTTACTGAGGGTGCACTCTATCCCCTCATCCAGGTCATTGATGAATATATTGAAGAGGACTAGACCCAGTACTGACCCCTGGGGAACACCACTCGTCGCTGACCTCCAAATCCTGATGCTGCGCAGGATGCTGGGATGAGCCTCAAAGGGCAAGGATGGGGAGGAAAAGCTGCTGAAGAGGGAGGAGACCCTGAGCAAAGGCTGTGGACCTCCACCATGGAGGGCAGCTTCCCAGTCCTCCTTTGAGTTGTCTTCCACTGTTCACCAGCCAACAAGCAGACCCAGTGACCATTTTTCTACTGGTACTGGGAAACAGTTGGCTTCCTAACAGGGCTGTGCTGTTGCTGGTCATCCTGGCACAGCACAGTCCCGGCATGGGACTCCAGCCAGTCTGAAGATGGCAGATAGAAGATATCCATGTGTTAAGCAGCGCCAGGAGCAGCAGGTGGTTAAATGCTGTGCCTGGAGCAGTGAGTATGGTGAGGGGAAGCAAAGGAGGGAGCCAGGGATTGCCATAACCCCAGCCCAGGGTGGATGGAGCCAGGTGGTGTTGGAGAGGATGAGCTCCATGCCACGCAGGTATGACCCAGCCTGCACAGGATCTAAGCAGCACAGACCCAAAGACTGTATCAACACAGGGATTATCAAGAGCTAAAAACCTGTGACCAAACCATCTCTGTCCTCAGGTTTGTCAGGAAGCAAAAGCAGAACACAAGGAGGAAAAAAGAGGGACAAAGATCAACCACAAAGAGCAGAGCAGGTGGACATGAGAGGCCAAAGCAGAACATCAACAGCCATGGGTGAAACCAAGGAGCAAGGCAGGGATGTAAACATGGGTGGCACGGCCACCCCCCGCAGTGTCCACAAGCACCTGGACAGCCTACCCACCGCTCTACATGACGTGGCAGCAGTTTGCAGAAGGCTGCCAGCAGCCCTCGAGGCCATGGTCACCTAAACGTGCCACTCACTGGAGCGGAGGCTGGTCACTCCCTGGGGCAGGCGCTGGAGAGCAGGGCACCAGTGGGAAGGTCCTCTGCAGGCTCGCCGTCCCAGGCGGCCCCCCCAGGGAGGGGCCACCAGCCGCAGGCACACAAGCTAGGCTCCGGGTGTTTGCTTTCCATTCTCCCAGTCTGACGATAACCACCCGCTCCCCAGCCAGGGCTCCGGCTCACCATGCTGAAATTCAGAAGGTATTTGATCACGTAAGTGGATTATTTATTTATTTGTTTAAGTAAAATACTATTTCCATCCTACCCAGAGGTCATGTCCTCGTAGGTCCCTCTGCACTGAGAAATGGTTGGAAGCTGAAGTGATGGTGGGAATGGGCAGAGGAGCACTTCTGTTCTGCATAAGTGCAGGGAGGTCTGGGTTGATGGGGCTCTCTCTTCTAGTGAAGCTCCAAGGGCAGCACTTCTCCCCAGCATGACAGGTAGGAAAACAGGGTCTTTTGTAAGGCTAGTACCGCTAAGGTAGAAGAGCATCAAAGACCTTGGTGAGGCAGGTAGGGTGCTGATCCCTCCTGCTTTATCCCAGGCAAGGGCTCACTGCTCTCAGCTCTGCACGCTCGCCCGTGGAGCGGATGTGGGGCGGAAACACGGCTCTGTGCAGCTCTTTTACACGGCAAACCCAATGAACGCCTGTAGGGTGAGGTGCACTCTTCCACAGCCTCTGTGTTGGAGAGGATGGATGAGGAGCAGAGAAGGGCAAGGCTTGACTTCGTGGCGGATCCCTCTTGCTGGGGGAGATCGTTTTGGGGCAGGACAGCCTTTTCCCAGGCACCTGCAGCATCTGGGGCATTGCAGACCCTGCTGCTGCACACCAAGCTGTGGCGCAGGGCAGCTGGGGGCTTTCCTACCCCAGCCGGGTCAGTTGGGCACCAACACAGGCAGGCAGTGCCCTTGTGCCCTTGCTGCACCGCCTTATCTTCTCCTGAGCCTCCTGCAGACCGTTGTCCCCGTTCTCTCATTTATTTGATCTAAGTGGAGAAAATGGCTCAAATCGCTGCTCAGAGGAGCCAGGCTGTCACTGGTGTACGTATTGCATACATTAATACATGCAACATCACTCGCTGCCTGGAGCATATCTAGCCACGGCAAATCAATAGTCATTTTCTGCTACCTGTCTGCCTGGAGAAGCCAGCCTTGGCCACCTCCCGCAGCACCCAGAGCACAGCTTAGACCCCGCGTGGCTCAGCAAGCGCCAGCCGACCACAGGACCATCCCGGTTTTGTGTCGGAGAGGGAAGGGGCACAGGTCAGAGGGAAGCAGGGCGTCCTCTCCGCTTCAAGCGGAGAGGGGAAAAAAACGGAGGGGGGAATCTGCAGTGACTGAAATCCAAGCAGCCGCCTCTCCCCTGCCAGGAGCAGGCAGTGTGACATGGCGATGGCATCATCCCTTGCAAATAAATGACCAACAGATTGGTTTGTTATTAAATCCATCAGCTGCTGTGGCTCTGCCAATGAGCCCTCGCATCTTTGGCGTGCTGCATCCATCTTTGCACCCTGCTTTGTTGCTTTTTGAGGTGACAGCACACGGGCTCTGATCCACGGGGGCTCTTCAGCTACGGCCTGCCTGCAGCTGGGGGCATTCCCAAGGACTCTGCCGGTTGCTCTCGCATCCTGACCAGCCCTACGGGACAGCGCTGGCTCCCAACAGCTCCGACTGCATCCTGGACATCTTCCTGCTGCTTTGATCTCAAGCGTTTAACTCTGCCCCAAGACACCCACACCCATGATCTCATTCTGGTGTGTTAAACTGAGAGGAGGAGTTACCCATGCAAAGCAGTCGAGCCTCCTGAAGGCTCATCCAGCTACAAATTGTCCAGCTGCTCCAGCCTCCAAGACAAAGGCTTCTCATGCTCCATGTGCCATTTTATCCCGGTTTTGCTGCCTTCAGTGCAACTTCTTGGCATCTTCAGTGCAAATTTCAGTGCTGCCACAGCTCTCCCTTTCTCAGCGCACCCTCCCTGAGACATGTGCGCCCCACCAGAGCCAGCCTGGAGGAAGGGTTATGGCTTCACGTTAGCCTGATTGGACCCAACCAGCCAGCAACGTGTTGCGTTGTTCAATGGTCATCTCAAAGAGGCAGCAGACTGGCAGCAAAAGGACCTGGATCTTTCACAGATTCTCCACAGGTTGAAAGTTTAGTACCAGGGATCTCTGTGGAAGCAAGTCCAGAATTATACCTGCACAAAACACAGATACCAGAGTGACAGAGGGTGCTGCCTACCTCAGCACCGCTTGCCGGGGAAGCGTTGCATCATTCTGCCTTTGCTGCTGGGTGCTGGTGCAGATCTCCCCAGAGGGTTGGGGTATATCGCTAAATACCACAGTTAGTTCGCTCTTCATTCCCTTCTCACCGCTTTTCTTAGGCTGGCCAGGCAGATGAACTCATCATCAGCTGCTCCTTGAGTTGTGGGAGAGTTGGATCAACTCTCCAACAAGGTCTGTCCAGCAGCATCACTTCATCCTGGGGCAACTTCTCCTTCACTGCCTTCTCCCTCTTTGGTCTCTCTGGCCATCAATGATCTTCCACACTGGGGTATTTCAACAAGCCTTACCTTGCAGCAGGTCTGGGGCAGCCCCGAGCCTCTGCTTCGACCCTCTCCCTTTAACGTGTCCTAACATTTTAAGCACTGTTTCAGCATTTGGTATTTTTCTGATCCGTTCCTTGTCACACCCATTTATCTTTGACACCACAAGGGTCCTCCTTGTGCTGCTTGCATGGCCAGGCAGTGAGCCATGTGCACGTTCGCCAGCCACCTGTCCAAGCCCATCTGTCTGCTCCTCAAGTGGGAAATGAGCATGGTTGCCATCAGGTTTTGGGGAAGATGTGAACTAGTTTGTTCACCATGCTAGTAAGTGTGTGCCTTTTGAATCCTCAGCAGCACCATCATGAGCAAAGACCTCCCCAACCTTTACAGTCCCAAGTATTTTAGACGTTAAAACTCTCCCAGAAGGAGCTTAGAGTTTCAACTCAGTGAGGGACATTATTGAGAGCAGGGCAGAACCATACCCATCAGTGTCCGAACCACAGTTAGTCACGATGCTCGGTCAACAATTTTTCTGGAGGAAGTCCAGTTTTTCAACAGCAAACCCAAATTCCTCACCAGCACCAAGGGGATGCATGTGACCACTTACAAAGCCCATATTTGTGTCATTGCTAGCTCATCAAGCTAGGACATCTCCCACACATCACAAGACTGCCTGGAGTAGGAGATAAAGCAGCAAGGAGATGAAGAAGCTCTGGGACAAGCAGGTCTGTGCAGTCTCAAGCCCACTCTCTTGGTCAAAAGCTGTCCACTGAAAGAAGCAGGCAACATCAACAAACATCCGCTGTCAGAGCACGGCTTCCAAGCAAGGACTGCCCAAATTTCTGCTTTCCTTAATTCTTCCTAATTAGATCCCTCTGTATCATGCTCAGCAAAGCAGTTTGTGCCTGCTCCCTCCCTCTGAGAGGTGGAGAGCAGACATCTGGGGCTTGCAGGCTGGACTCCCACCCAAGGAGGAGCCCACAACAGAGGATGTAACCAGATTCTCGGTATAAATCATCTCCTGTTCGGCAACAATAGGTTCCCTGGGTAGAAACCAGCAGAAATGAAATGCAAACTAATCGTTTTTTCCAGGAAGCTTAGTTCCCAGACTGCTCTGCTTAAGATTAAGACTATGATGAAGCTCCACCATGGTTTGCAGCAAGCCTGACAAACAGAAGTCCCCTGGCAATGTTTTTCATGGCCTGAATGTCCCTACACACAACCTAAAACCCCAGAGCGTAGTGCTGATGACTTGAAACCACGCTGCCTTTGTAGACTTGCTAAGACCAGACTAAAACACAGGTTGCACACCGGAGAGGCACAGCTGGGACCTTCACACCTGGAGCCTGTGCAGGTGGCAATCACCCCCACCAGCAGGCATCAAGAGAAGGGGACAGCAGGGAAAACAAAGGTTTACTGTCTTTGTTTATAAAGATAGGGTCCCGACATTTCTAGGCCGGGCAGGGCAGGGCAAATGTAAGCAGTGCCTGCTTCTGAAGTGGGAGCTCGGGCTATGCCGACAAGGTGTCCCTGAGCAGCCAAGGGACTTCGCGGTTATCACTGTTTACCTTTCGGTGCGATATTTGTGTCCCAGCTGGAAATTTCCACTGGGCTACACTGCTTGAACGCAGCCTCTGAGGTTTGTTCGTTATCGCTGCCTCTGCACCTCTTTCACCTGGGAAAACGTGATCTTACTTTAAAAAAAAATTAAAAAATTCAACAAAGTCTCAGGGCCCCTTTTCCCTCTACCCCTCACACACACATTTCTTCTACCTACTAATGGTCTATGTTTTCTTCCTTGTAGGATGTTGAATGCAATATACAGATGCCAGCCAGGTCGGCTCTGGGTCTTCTTCAGCCTCCTCATCCTCCTCTTGGTCACGCTTCAAGTCGTGGAGAAGCTGCAGCCTCCCAGGTAGGTCCCCAGCAGGGCTGCAAACCTCAGCCTCCAGCCTCTCGCTGACCACTGAGGTTGGCTTAAAACTGTCCTCCTGAAAACCACCTGACAGTGTCTTCTTTAGACAGGTGGGAAAGGACCTCTCTGGGGCTCTCACGTCCAACCGCTACACCCTGGTCAGAGCTGAGCCCACTGTGGATCTAAACCAGGCTGCTCTGGATGGCCTCAAGACCCCACAGCCATTGAGTGTCCTCCCAGTCTGGGCTCATCTTCTCCAGGCCACCTGCTCTTCTCTCTCCTTGCCTTCTCTTGCCTTGCCATTTTTCACCAACCCACCATGCTCCAGGGGACAGGGGCACTGGCACATCACTACTGACCTGTCCTTCTTTTCTTGCACCCACCCCAACCTCCCAGGGCAGTGGTCAAGTCCTACACCCACCAGCAATGACACTCACCCCAAGAAAGTTGGGGGAACACGCTTTGGGGTGTCTCCAGGGGGGTTTTGTTGAGCTGCAGAGGAGCTGCCTTCATTGCACACTCCTTCCATCTTCTGCCTGTTTGCAGCTGAGTCCCATGTCCCCCCATTACAGAAACTGCCGGTGCGAGCTGGAGCGTGCCCTGCAGCAGACCACGGACCACGGCCAGAAGAGGCTTGGCTACGTCCTCCAGACCCCCGACCTGCTGTGGGAGGACAATTCCCCACACTGGCAGAGGAAAGCCATGCCAGACCCGACTTCGACTGAAAGAGTGCGGGACATTTTTCAGATGCATCTGTACTTCAGCCGGGAGACCCCGCTGGAAAGCAGCCCAGGCAGCCAAGAACAGCACTGGACGTGGCAGCCCACGGAGAGCAGCAAGAAGGTGAAAGCCCATCCTTCATCCACAAGGCTGAAATCCCAGCTTCCTGGACTGAGAAAAACAACCGGAGAGGGTCCTTCTCCAAGTCTTCCTGGGAGGATCGCTGCAGTTTTGGCAAATGCTGATGCTGTCACCAGTAAGTTCCTAATCTTTGCAAACAGGATGGCTGCAGAGGATCACAGGAGAACATCACCACCAGGAATGAGGCAGGTGGTGGTACAGAGCCAGTCTCAGCCTCAAGCCATGAGTTCCCTCCACCATCAGTGGGGCAACTTGCTTGAACACTCCTTGCCAAATTCAGCTCAACCTCCACAAGCAGAGGACTTTTACAAGACAGACATGGAGAGAAGATTTTTCCCAAGCTGGACAGAAGTCTCTAAGAGTGACAAGGTGACTCCTGGAGAAGGCCAGCAGGCCAGAGGGGTCTCCTCTCAAGGGGAGACATGCAAACCTAAGACTGACATTGTTTTCCTCAAAGTCCACAAGAGCGCCAGCAGCACTGTCATGAACATCCTCTTCCGCTTTGGTGAGATGCACAACCTCACCTTTGCCTTCCCCATCGGGGGTGGCAACCAGCTCTTCTACCCACGCCACTTCTTGGCGAGGTTTGTAGAGGGCTTTTCACCCAGCAGCCCTCGGCGGTTCAACATCCTCTGCCACCACATGCGATTCCTGCAGCCAGAGGTATGGGCAGAGCCTTGGGAAGGGTGAACAGGGGAGGGAGAGAGGGGCTTGTGGGGAGCAAGGTGGGACACCTGTAGAGCACCTAAACTCTTCAGGGCTGAAGCTAAAGAGAGACAGGCTTGCCCCCAGGTACCTCCCATGTTATGGGCATCAGCTGAGAGCTTCTGTAAACAGGTTTGGTGAATCATTGTGCTGTGACCTGAGACAAGCCAAGTGACAGTACCTGTAGCAGTGAGCAACAATCATCTTGTTCTTGTCTGGTGGGCTCTTGGAGATATCTTGCTCCCTGGACAGGCTCAGAGGGTCCCATATGCAAGAGGAGAATGCCTTAAGCATATCAGCTCAGGTCAGCCATGCCCAGCATCCACCCTTCTGGATGCCACTTGAGGACATGCAGATCTGGCAAGGAGACAGGACGTATCTCAAGCCCGGACAGGCCACCCAGCTGTGGCGGGGAGCTGTGGTCACTGCTCTCCCCTGTAGCTCTTTTGGGGCTCCCTACAGCTGACATAAAAGTTCCTTTGATGATCTGCACCCTAAAAACCTCCCCAGCACCCACCATCTCTGACTCCAGCGAGTGTTTCTGCTTTCCAGCAGAGCACAGGATTGTGAGCAAACTACTCCACCTTTAAAACCTCCTTTTTCTCCTCCACAGGTGCATAAAGTGGTGTCCAGCTCAGCATTCTATTTCTCCATCCTGAGGAACCCCGTGAAGCTCATGGAGTCCTCCTTTGCATACTACAAGGGTGCGTCAGCTTTCTCCCGCGTCCGCAGCCTGGAGGAGTTCCTCCGCCAGCCCTACCACTACTACAACCCCACAGACGGTGACAGGCACTACGCGAGGAACCTCATGACGTTCGACTTCGGCTTCAACCCCGACGGAGAGGCCTCAGCCGAGCGGGTGAAACTCATGCTGAAGGCCATCGAGGCATCCTTCGACTTGCTCCTCATCTCCGAGTACTTCGATGAGTCCATGGTGCTGCTGAAGGAGATGCTGTGCTGGGACCTGGACAGCGTTGTCTCCTTCCCGCTCAACATCAGGGACAGCAGCACCAAGTCCCCTCTCTCAGACACCGTCGTGGAGAAGATAAAGGACTGGAACAGGCTGGACTGGGAAATCTACACCCACTTCAACAGGACCTTCTGGGAAAGGATCGACCGAGACATTGGCAGGGAGCGCATGCAGCGGGAAGTAAAGGCGCTTCGGGAGAGGCAGGGAGAGCTGGCGAGGACCTGCCTGCAAGGGATGGGCAGCGTGGCCCCCAAGCACATCAAAGACTCTTCCCTGAAGCCACTGCAGCACGGCAGCGCAAGGATCTTGGGCTATAACCTCAAGCAGGGCTTGGACAAGGAGACAGAGCGCATGTGCCGGCGGCTGGTGACCCCAGAGCTGCAGTACAGCAGCGCTCTCTACAAGAAGCAGTTTGCCCAGAGCCTCCCCGAGACCCAACAGCCCCCTCAGCAGGGCAATGCCCCACAGCACAGGCCAGAGGGCACCCAAAACTGAGCTTCCTTGCCCCCTCCAGGCATTGTTCTCCAGCTGCCTTTGCTGAGGACAGAGAGGTGCTCCCCTCCTGGGCTCAGGGGCTGCTTCTGCCCCAGGGGGGCAGGCGGGCTGGGACGCTGCTTGCCCACGAGAGTCCCTGGCCACCTCTGTCTGTGCAGGACCATGCACAAGCTCTTGGGTGCTACACGCTGCCATTGCTGTGGAGCAGGACAGCCTGCGATGGGCGGTCCCGGGGGCTTGACATGACATGACACTGCCAGGGTAGGTCCTGAGCAAACAGGGCAAAACCCCGGTCTGGCGGCCGAAACCTTGGAGGAGGTGACCTGGGGCTAGTCGCTGCGTAGCACCGACTCCAGCAGCAAGGAGCAGAACCAGGAGGACAGCCCGGGTCCTCAGCACCATGCTGGGTACCGCAGGTAGACAGGGTGCGGCTCCAGCGTGGCTGCCCTTCGCCTGGTGCTCCCACCAGCCAGAGACTGTGACGGCGCGGGGCCAAGCCGTAAATCAGAGCTTGATTTACAGCTTGGGAACAAGTCTGTCTGTCCAGCTGCGGCTCTCCTCCACTATGCTACTGTGCTGGAAAAGCAGCCTCTTAATTAAAAATAACAATATTCACCATCCCCCTTAATTCCCCTAAATTACATCAGTCTGCCCAGTAGACAATCTCCCCAGCAGCCCAAGAACAGACCTCAAACTTCTTAAAATGTACTGGGGGAAACAAAAAAAAAGAAAAAAAAACCCAACAAGTTTTTTTGCCCTGACTGTGGTCACACGTTGCCTTTGGACGCTGCGCTCGTACGCTGCATTTATAGGATTGGCTCCTACCCCAGAGCTGACACCGACACCACGGTGTTGCACTGCAAGTTACATCCCCACACGTCCGAGAGCAGTCTCGTGAGCACCTCTGCAGCCAGACATCCCAACCCAGACTTGGAGCGGCCGTAGGAACATTCTATGCTCTGCCTGGGGAAAAATACCACAAGAACGGGTTGTGGTGGGCTAGTCGACCTTACTTTTCACATCCTACACTTAACCTCAAATCAAAAGCAGAGCCAGCAAACCAGTTTGGATAAACGGAGGCTCCAGCTCAGGATTTTCAGCATGATTTCCAAACCAAAAGAGGTTCACAAAAAATTGCTGGGGGATCTGAGCATCCCAGACGCAGCCACGCGGAACCTCAGAGGTTTCGGTTTCCACCCAAAGGTGCCCCATCTCCTACTCACATTTTAACCAGGATAAAAACCAGACTGCGTTCCCACTGCCTTTCCCTGCAAGGGACCAGGCAGCGCTGAGCATCCAGCTGGGATCGACATAGGGGCATCATTTTTGGGGGCATTTGCTGTGTGGTTTTTGAGGCGTTGTTTGTTCCATAAAGTTTCACCTCTGAGGCACGGCTGCATATTGCTGCGTCGGTCCCTTCCCTCATTTTTCCTGTTGGGACGTGGCGTGGTCTCATGGTCTGCAGAGGTCCGGCTCCCCTCGCAGCGGTCTCCGGTTCACCCCAGAGGGCAATCCCACATGGCAGCAAGGGAGACGGGCAGCCCACGGGCAGCATAGACAAGGTCGTCCCTTAAAAACCCAGAGGGGACAGAGTGGGGATGCAGGGAGGAGCAGGGCTAGCACCCAGGGCAGGGGACACCGCGTGTCCAGGTACCAAACCTGCATCTGACACTTTCACCCTGGATTTTAATCCGGTGCCACTTCCTTGTTCACTCTTCGCAACTCAGTAAATAGGAGCAGGTCTTCCCTGCTCAGGCTCCTGCCGAGGTGACCCAGAGCAGGGACACTTGTACAACTGGAGCACCACGTGAAAAGCATGGCCTGCCCTGGAGCACGCACCCCGTGATTGCTCCAAAAAGCTGTAGTGCAGCAAGAATATATATTCAGCTCAGGGATTTTCTGCCCAGAGAGATCCTGCAAAATTGACTGTTTGCTGCAGAACGCAGGAACTGGCCGTTTTCGGCAGGGACAGGGGAGATCTCTGGGCAGCAGCTCCATATCCAGAGATGCCAGTGGCCTTGCTCCCAGCACGCTGCGCGTGGAATTGCCCCAGCCCCTGCTCTTCCCCATGGAGAGACCCCCAGGGTGCAGCACCCGTGGGGTGTCCTGTCCCTGGCATTGCCTGGGGGCAGCCCCATTTACCTAGCAGGAGTTTCCACCCAAGTTACCCCCCTTCCAGAGCAAGCAGCAGGCAGGGCAGAGCCAGTTTGGGCATCTCCACAGATTCTCCCATTTTCAGGGATGGGATGGGCTGATCTCCCCTCCCAGAGCTCACAGGAATGACATCACTCACCTAAATGCCAATCACAACAGTTATTTTCATTTATTTTTATTACTATTTCCACAAACCACAATTTTATCTTTAGGAATATTTCACGTAGACGTGGAGAGGAGCCCAGGGATGGACTTGCTCGCCCTCCCTGGCTCCGTACCGGCTGCCTGGGTCTCGGCGTTTTTTAACCACAGCCACATCATGCACTGTTTCTTGATGCCTTGGAGCACACGGAACGCAGGCTAAGCACCGCGCCCACAGCAGAGCAGGGTCTCCTGTTGTGGCCAGTGAACTCCCTTGCCCCGTAGCATTTTAAACCCCTCTCCAAGACCTGCCAGTTTCACCCTATGCAACTCAAGGACCTCAGTTTAACTCAAAAACCACCAGTTTTTGACCAATATCCATTTAGTAACTCAAAAGATCAAAGCCTGCTTCCTCCTCATCCCAAGTTGCCAAGGCAGTTACTGGTTTATGCTTTTTATGGCTGCAAGAGACCCAGACAGATTATTTCAAGCGTTGCACGATGCAATAACCTGGGAGTTGCTCAAGCCTGTCCACGTAATAGTCCTGACTTTCTGTAAGCTTCCCAGCAATACAAGACAACCAGCAATTTATGCAAAAGTGTTCGGTTTTTCTCCCCTCACCGAGGTAGCGATGCAGGCTTGAAACATTTCGGGCTCTCCAGGGTGACTTTGAAAGCTATTCCCAAAGGAGCTCAGGGATTCAGACGTCCTGCAAAGGCCAGCTTGGCCCGTTCCTTTGCTATGCTTTAAAAAAAAAAAAAAAAAAAAAAAAAAAAAATCTCACCCTGCAGTAGGGACCAAACGGATGCTGGGTGGGATGAGCAGCAAAATCCTCCGCACCAGGAAACCCGCTGCCAGGAGAGGGGCTGCCAGGACCTCCTCGGGCCCCGTCCACGGCTCAGGCACGAGGCTCGGAGCTGGTTTTCTGCCCTTTCCTCTTCTGACGTGGTTCGTTATCCTCCACATGCGCCCCAACCCTTGCCTTGGGTATCTTGTATTTGCTCTTCTGGCTGTAAAGGAGGTTTTTCTGGAAGAGGCGTGGGATGTTGCCTTGGTACAGCAGGAGGGCGGCGAGCATCCCTGAAACAAGAGCACGGACCCCTCCCGTGTGCTGCATCAAGCATCTCCACGGCCGAGCAGTGATTTTCAGGCCCTTGCCACAACCTTCCTCATGACCAAAATGTAGCTCAGCACCACCGAAGTCCCCACTCACAGCATCTAACAGACCCTTGCTATATTACTTTAAGGAGAATTTAACCGTGGTGTCCTTAATATAATAGAGAGGCTTGTTTTGACCCAAAAGAGCCATAAACCACACCAGCAGTCTCCTTTCCCTGCTCTCTGCATTCAAGGCAGCACGTATCCCGCTCCCCATGGTCATCCTGAAGCTGTGGACAACCTCAATAGTGTAGCTCAGCCTATCGTTGCCCTAAAACATCTTTGCTTCCTCTCTTCCAAACTTTGGCCTCGGGGAGAGTTTTGTCTACGGTCCATGTAGGAATTGGATTTAAAAAACTGATAGCAAAGGGATGACTCAGGTGACAGGGAAGGGGACGGAAAAGGACACTCGCCACTGGCAAGTTCAGCCCTTTGCCAGGAACGGTTTGCGTTAGGCCCAGCGTTTCTGCCTTGCCCATTGCCCCCCATCCCAACCCCTGCCCCCTGGTACCTCCAGGTCAGATCTCACCTGCAAAGGGCCCCAGCCAGTAAACCTGGACGTAGTCCCAAAAGCTGTTCCCCGAGCAGCGGAAGGTGGCGACCGTGGCCAGGGCAGGGTTGAAGAAGGCCCCCGTGAATGGTCCGGCTGCGTGGGAAGAGAAGCAGGGCCATCAGCCTCACTCGCATCCTTGGAAAGATGGACAAAGAGCTGGACCCAGAGACCTGTGACCCCTCCTGCCTGCAGGGAGCATCTCTGCTGCCAACCAGCTCCAGCAGCAGCATCTCAGACTGTGTAATAACAGCACCCACCCACCCACCCCTGTCACCCTGAGCTTTGCAAGAAGCAGAAGAGCTCGGTGCGGGACCAAGGGCTCACATTAGGGGACATTCAAGGAAAGTGCTCCCGGTCTCGGGGCAAGATATGGATGCCTGGATATCCTAAATTGCCATCTTCACCCCAGAATGAATACTCCCCAAAATAAGTAGAAAACAAATGTCTTTGTAATCGTTACCTCTCGAGTCCTGGAAGATGAAAAAGGGACTGTTAAATCCCCACAAATTAGGTATTTTTCTAAATGTCTTAGAAAAAGAAAGCCAGGTGCTGCTCACCTATGTAAGTCAGGAAGGTGACAGTCGCTGCCAGCGCAGGGACCCGGTAGATTGGGTTACTCCGGCACAATTTGAAAAGGACAAGGTGGAAAAGGAATGAGCAGGTGCCTTCCACAAAGGCAGCATGGTGCAGAGACGTGTGGATGGAGGAGCTGCACTCTGACGCTATCAGGTTCTGGATGAGGTGGAAATGCGTCAGCTCCCAAGACCAGTAGAGCTTGGTGACAGCCCAGCCCGTCCCCATGCCCACAGCCTGGGCCAGCATCTTGGCAGCTGTTGCGGTGAGGTTGGACTCGAGGAGCAGGAACTCCTGGAGAGAGACGGTCGGGTTGGCAGATGCTCCATCAAAAGAGGCACCATGAAGAGCGAAAAGGAGGAAGAGCAGAGTCAGGACCACATCTGGGCCAAAGCCACCACCCCACGGGCCGATCTCCAACAGCATCCTCAGCTCAAGGCAGCTCGTGCACAACTGCAACGAGCCAGCGAGTTCTCTGGCCAAGCAGCTGTACGCTCCAGGAGACAGAAGCCTCTTGGAAAGCCACCTGAGCCCCTGGCACACCCCACCAACCAGGAAAAAAAAAGCAATGGAGACATTCAGGCCAGCCATAGCAAAGGCCGCACTGAGGGCTGAGGCTGGAAGGAGCATAGAAAGCTTTTGCACCTCCTCTTTATAGTCGCGTGTAAGCAAACGTGGCGCAGCCCGACAGGCCTGGGAAACACCGCACATGCTGCCCTCTCCTTTGCAGGGCAATGCCTGCGGCCAGGGGAGCTGACAGACTCCCCCCCAGCTGCAGCAGCCAACCAGTTGTCCCAGCAAGCAGGTCCTGGTGTTACCTCCACCACACGGTTGCTGAGCCTCCAGCCCCCAGCAGTTCCACCTGGGAGCCTGCAGCAGCTCCCCAGAGCTGCTCAAGTCTTCCAGAAGGAGCAAAACCCTTCATTTTGTTTCTGCTTGGCATCAGAAAAAGCAATCTAGTGCCCCAATCCCAAAGCCTAGGATGTGAGGGGACTCTTCAAAAGCCAGCAACCCATCACAGAGTTGACATCTCTCCCGGGCAGAGCCACGCTGAACCACAGCAAAGTCCATCTGGCCAATTTGAAAGCCCGTCTTGCTTACTGCTTCTTATCCTTGTCTTGAACAAGACCTCACCTCGTTTGTTGGTTGCACTAATTGCACGTGCCATTGGTCTGCAGTTGGTGTTTTAGCAATAGTGACATTTCAACTCCTTCTGCTGGTAACACAAATATGGGAAACGGGATCCTTCCCAGCTCCACCAAAACCACCCCATGGTGTCATCTTTAACTGACTTCTGAAACCCACACCATCCAAACATCTAAATACATTTGGGTCAGACCTTTGAATACACGATGGAGTCGACAGCAGTTGTGACAAAATACACCAGGTTTGTTCCAGGGTTGCATCCTCTGCCCCAGCTCCCGCCAGGTCACTGGGGAGCCCTGGACTCCCACCCCTGGGGTCTGCAGGAACAAAGGGGGTGGTGAATGATGGAAAACACAGGCCATTGCAGGAAGGGTGGGATGGGGTGACCAATGTCATATGATCAGGAACTCATAGTTAACAGAGCATGAACAATTCACGATGCGTCGTCTGGGTCACTCCCCTGCTCTGCAGCAGAAATTGCACCACCCTGAGCTCACATTCCCCATCCCTGCAGCGGGAACAGCATCTCCTTCATCGCCAGCATGCTGCAGGGACAAACATGCCCAGGCATGCTCTGCCATCATGGGAACAAGTGGTGGGATGTACCCTGAAACAGCTGCTGGGCATCAGGACCACCGTGTTGGGCTACTCCATGCCCAGGGCAAAGCCCAGTCCTGCGTCCTTGTGGGCAGCTGACGCAGGCTCCTCTCACCACCCCCATCACATGCCAGGAGCCAACAGCTTTTATTAATACCATTTTATTTTCACACACCCACCCCCCCCCAGTCATTTATAAAAGAAATTGCCAGGAGACACAGTTTGAAGCACACTTAAGCCAGGGATGAGGCACTTAATACAGTTCAAGGCAGTTGCGGTGACACAGACCGACCCTTGAAAAGCAGGAGCATCTGCTTGGCGTCTCTCCCTTGTAGCTCTTGCCACAGCAGAAAAGAAACATGACGTTTTGGAGATGTTTGTGAAGGTCACGGCCAGCCTCAGCGTCTCCTCCTGCACTGCTCTCCCTCCTTCCACCTCCATTCCTGCAGCTGCTGCCATTGCCCAGTGCCCACGTGAGGGTGGTTGGGGGAAGGTGCCTGGTCCCTGGTGATCACAGCGCATGGCCCTTGCTTTGGGAACCTTGGGAAGCCCAAGCAGGGAGAGGGATGACGCTGCAGCAACCCATTACCCAAGCCCGCCCCTCCTCCCCACCACGACTGCCCTATTTTTGTTGGGCTGCCTCAAAATGTATCACAATTTTACTGTTTTTAACCCATTTCTCTCTCTGGAAGGCAAGAAGAGTGTGCATCTTTTGCCTCAAATGAGCAAGCAAGCTTGCCTGAATAAAGGAAGATGAAATGTGCTTTAAAAGACTCAGAAAATTAATATTTTTAACCTCATGAAAATTCAGCTGTGGCAAAGCGCTGGTCAGAGGAAGCTGCTCATCGCTGCAGAACACCACAAGCACTGAACATCGCAATCCAATTAGTTTCTTTCCATCTCCCCTGGGCATGGAGTAGCCCATGGAGTAGCCCAGACTTCACTAAAGTCTGTTTCTCAGACTCTCATCTTTAGAAACAAAACCTTACAAAGACCCAGTGACACCAGCCCAAACCACGCCCCTGGAGGAGAACTGCGGGCTGATGGGACAGAGGAGACAGAGGGGCAGTTTGCACAGAAGAATTCCACGGATCTCCCCATTCCACGGCTCAATCCCTGCTACCGGCATTTCAACCTTGGTTTCAACAGAGGGTTTTGATAGAGCAGACGAGATCTTTCTGACAGGTCCCGTCTGGAGGGCATCTCAGCCTTTGAGCAGAGTCCATCCAGATGAAAAGCAACAAGAAAAAAAGGGGGTTAACGCATTGCCCCTTACGCAAATATTCCTGGCTACTCTTACAAGAGAAAGCTAATGGCCAAAAAGCAAGTGCGTTCTCATCCCCTTCCTCCAAACACAGCTGTGACAGGGCAAACATTGTGAGACTCATGGTAAACCTGGGGAAGAAAACTCCCAACATCTCTTCCTTCCCATAGGAACTGTTTTTTTCCCATCTTCTCAAGCGTTTTAAGAGGTGGGCCTTAGGAAATGAATGTTCAGAGGTCTTTAAAAGCTATTTCCCGTCCATCGCTTGTAATTATGCCCATGGCACATCCTGCAATTGTGGGACACTTAACCCAGGCTGGTGAGAGGAGCTGGAAGCTGTTGCTTATGAGGATAATGAGGGGATTAAATAATGCCAGTGACAGATACACAAGGAGTTCGTTTCCCATCTCCCGTTAACGCTGACAGCAGAAGGGGACATGCTGCAGGCTCCGTCCTGGGGCACGTCTTCAGGCCACTGCAAAGGCAAAACCCCTTCAAGAGTCCACGCGGCTGCTCTTCTCGAAACAAGATTGTCTAAAAATTCAGATATCCGCACTGAAAACCACTTTTCTGTGGCTGGAACATCAGTGCCTTTTCTAAACCAAATTTGCTTTCAAGGCTGTCAAGAACTACAACAGCTTAAAATGCAGGTATTTTAAATGTTTGGGTTTTTTTAGCCATGGGACAGGAAGGAGCTGGCATTTCCATAGTTAAGTAAAATAAAGACTGTCCAAAAACACTGGAGGGTAACAAAAGCTGAACAGAATGATGCTGGCTCCCCCCGGCACACTGTTTTCACCCACAAAGAGGTAATAGCCACAGCTGAATATAGCTGTGAGGTTGTTTAAGGAGAGTTTTACCGGGCAGGATAAAAGCTTTCCAGGAGCAGCCACCCATTATCAGCTGCTGTGACAAGGCAGCGGAGACCCGGCAGCAGGTTTCCTCCCACAGGCAGCCAGATGAAAAGGGCTCAAGGAGAGCCAGGAGTTAATTGGGCTTTGTGAAAAGACCCAAATCCTTAGAACAAGCATTCGCTGGGAGGAAAAAATAACAAAGATGGATTGTCCTTGGCTCTAAAAGCCTTGACTTCAAGGGAGACGTCTGTCCCCAGGAAGGTCACCCCTGTTCCCCCTCTAGAACATCCCGTGGAGATGCCCTGAGTCATGTCAGCATCTTTTCCGCTGATGTGCAGCTATAGCGAGCCAGATTCGTTATTCACAAGTCCTTCAGAAAACACCAGAAACTTGAGTCTGTGCGCTGAGACATATCTGCACACTGAGACACACATTCCAGTCCCATCCTCCTCTCTACTGACTCAACACATCTCCAAAGCAGAAGTCTGGTGGCCTTTTAGTGTCCTAAAATGAATGAGCAATCATTAACTTCCCAGTGAGCAAGTCCCATTAAAAAGAAAAAGAAAAAAGAAAAAAATCATCAGTCCCTACAGGCTGTTTCAATAATATAACACCAGGTCAATAGGTAAATGGGTTTTGAAATGAAGTTACGATGTGCTGGAAGACATTCCCCCTGCAGACACTGGCTGGCAGACAGGAATGGGAAAAAGCAGCATCACCACTGCGACAGGGGAACGGCTGCATGAGAAGTTGCACCAGCACTGCCCTCCTCCCTCCCGACAGACTGCAGGTGGAGAAATTACAGTCAGCAATTCACTGTTCTCACTTGTTAGTATTTTTCCCCCACTTCAAGAAAAAAAAAAAATATCCTTCCTTAGGCTGGAGTTCAAAGTAGGGAAAAGCTCTTGGAAAAACCTGCTTCCTCCAGCCACTTGGAGAGCAACATCAAGAATTTAGCTGAGCTCAGCAGTTTCACATACCTTTCTCACATGACCGAGGATGGCCATTTTTATTAAAAAACAACCTTCAGAGCAAAATGCAAGTTATAAAAATAGGAAAAAAAGCAGGTGTACAAATCCCTTGGAGCAGGCATTTGCAGACAACTGCTGTGCTCGCACACGAGCCACATAAACAACACTGAAACCCAACACTTTTCTTCAGGCACCACTGCGAAAATGCTAATTAGAAATTAAGATCCTCGGTTTTCAGCCATCCTGGTTTTAACCAGTGTGTTGCTTGTGCAGTCTGAATATCGGTGCTCAGCTTTGCACCAGACACGCTGCAACCAAACAGCAGCCCTGAAAAGGAGAAATCATTGCCCCCAACTCTACCATCTTGAAGAACAATATTCTAAATTCCCAATCTTGAAAAAAAGCTATCCAAAAAGATGGGGCTGCTCTTGGGTTTAGTCTAGGCCAGGTACATGCAAGGGATGGGCAAGTTCACACAAGACTTAACAGGATTTATCAAGCAAAGACCAGCAACTTCCAACTTGTGCAGACCACATTCAGCCAATCCCCTGCTCTCCTTCAAGCAGCACAAGTATCAATTGCCAGATAACCAGCGAGTTCCACCAAGCACCTTCTCCCTCCTCTTGTCAACTTCTTCCCCCATAAATTAAATGCAAAATCACTTAAATGCAGGGTTAGAGAACATCTGTTTAAATGCATAAAGGGTCAATTATATATAAAGACAAAGATACTACAACAAATTAATTAACCTGAAGAGACAGTGCTTTGTGCAAAACAACATTCTCATGTCTGGTTGAAAAGGCTTCTGAAGACGAGTGGTTTCTTCATTTCCCTTTGTCAGTGGTATGAGCAAAGCTTGTACAACATGCAAGAAAGGGGAAGGATGATTTCCCAACAACAGATGGGAAACACACAACACGGTGAGTCCTCGACATTCACAACCGAGCCAGACACTTCATCTGGATTTCAACTGAACCGCTCTCAAGCCCAAAGTAAATTTGCGTAGGTGTCCTTTTCTTTAGCCAGGCTGCCACGCCAACACGCCACAGCACTTCCGTAGTTTCGATGAAATACATGAGCAAGTCTCCGCAGCCTACCAGCAGGCACCATCCATCTCATCCCGAGTCCTCGCCCGGCGCGACTCTGCCGGTCAAACGCTGATCAGCGTGGACGGCACAGAACCCAGAGCAGCGTCTTCCAAGCAGGCACCAGGACAGCTCATTCCCCACGTCTCCTGTGCCATAAATGTTCATCTGCAGGATACTGGATGATATTCACGGTGCAAAATAAAGCAGTCTCGTTCAGATTAGTTACTGGAACATCATCATATTGCCATAATTGCAGTTTACTGGCCCATCAGTCCCACCCCAGTCACTACCAGAAGGCTACCTTACAGCACACGAGTGGTGGAAGAGGCGACGGTAACGAACTAGGGCTGGTCTTCGCTTTGCTCCCTTCGCAAGAAGAGCACGGGATCTCTCTTCCACCGTGGGTGAAAAGGGTGTTTCGGAGCCGCTCTCCTCCCATCAGTCATCTGGAGCATTTTGTGGGAGGCACAACCGTCTGCCAGCAGTGCGTGGCGGCAAGGAAAGCTTGCGGTTATCGCGAGGCTGGTACAGACACTGATGAGTAATCAAAATTTAAAAGAAACAGGACAGGCTAGCATAGCATAAAATGATATCCATCATAATTAAAGCATTCGTAAGAAGCTTAATTACAAACAAATACATTCTGGTAATCTCATTAAGACATCGAAACGTGTACTCTTTTCAGCTACTCTCATCTTAAAAGGTATAAACTCATGACAGGGAAGGGGGAAAAAACCCAAATGTTTCTTAAAAGTTTATTTCTAGCCCTGAAAGAACAGTTATTAAACAAAGTCAACAAATACAGTAGTTAATATTGCAGTAACACTTAAATAACATAATGGGATTAAATTACACAAGAGGCAACATTAAAATCTGAAGACAGTTAAAAAAATAAAAAGAAAGCTTGCACCTACTTCCATTTCCATTGACAGCGTGAGGAACAGAGGGAATAACGAACCAGAGACATTTATTTATTCAACTCTAGCTGGAGAGACCCTCAACAACCCCCTTGCCCCCTCCCCAGCCCAGCCACCATCCCCTCTGACAGAGGGACCCAGTCTCTCCCATCTGCTCTCGCCACAACTTTTGCACCTCCCTGCACTGGAGAGCCGGCGTGGGGGAAGCCTCTAATTAGTCTCGTTAACACCTAAGGCAGCTCAAAGTGCACATTCCCAGCACCATGGTTGCTATTAATGAAAAGTCTGGTTTATTCTAGGGTAACAAGAAAATCCCAGGAGTCACACATTCCCTGCACACTTGCGACTCAGCCATAAGCTGCCCAGCTCCATACACCCAACTAACCACAGCACCGTACATCACGCTTCATATGTATCACATGCATATTTGATGGGAATCTGACTCGGGACCTTGTGCTGGCACTCAAGAGAGAGCAAATCCCAGCACTTTCAGATGCAATCCTTCCCTCAGCATCATCTACTCCAACTCTGGCTGGTCTCTGGCTGCCCCAGTGGCAGAGCAGAGTTGAACAGCCCTGCACAAGTCTTAAAGGACACTAATCTGCTCCCTTCAGGGGGAAAAAAACCACAGCTGGTATTTTTTAATCTTGCTGACATAATTAGAAAAGCGATGACTGACCGACTAAGACACAAAAGCACAGTCCAGCAACCTTCCACTGGCTCTCCTCCTCTGCCAGCTCCATCTCTGGCCCCCATTTCTGGCAGCAGGAGGGTGAGAAACCTCACCGTTTAACAATAAAACTGCCGTGTGGGGAAGGAGAGATGCGGACACTTCTCGACTTCAGAGCTAAACGCCATTCCAGGTCACACAGCAAGTGCCGAGATATGTTTTTGGTAACTTCTGGATTGGGCCAAGTTTTCTGTGCTAAGATGGCTGTAAGTTTGGAAATCACCTCTTAAGTAGACTGAATTGGACAAATTTTGTAACATATGTTTTAAACCATTCTCATTCATCAATGAAAGTGAACTAATAACTTAAAATTACTTATGATTTCTTGGTTTTCTATTTAAAAAAAACCTAAATTTTTCGCAAGTTATCTTACTGCCTAGATTGTGCCATTAAAAAAAACAGGAGAAAAAAAAAGAAAGAAGAAAGAAAAGCTCCCAGTTTAACTCTGGCACAAGGAGTTTCACAAAGTCCATTGCCAGCAATGGACAAAGAGGGAATCATTGGTACAACGGGGTTTTATTCTCAGCCAAGCCTCCTCACTGCTTCATTTGATGAGGGAGCCAGACACTCTCAAACCGGGGCATCGCCATTACTAGTGTCCATGGCTCATAAATACATTTTGCCTGGGAAATGCATCTAGACTTACTTGCCTGGAATGAGACACTTCCCCAAATTTAAAACCATAACTATTCCTACACTTACAGCTAGATGGATTCATTCCTTTGATGGAGCACTCAATTTACCCGATGTAAATGTTTACTACCACGCTAGAGCAGAATGCAAGCTGACCCGCAGCAGGGCAGTGCCCTGCACATCCAGATGTCTTGTTGGTACCACACCATTTCCTAGAAGCCAGAGAGTTGCAGCAGATGCTGCGAGACCCTCATCCCACTTCCCTCCATCACCAACACAAACAGCCCCCGTTGCTCCAGCCTGCCACTCACAGCTGGAAGTTGGTTTTGTCATACCTTGGCTACCAGTCCCCAAAACATAATCATCTCTATCACTATACAAATACCGAAATTAGCTGAAAATGACTTCTATTTTCTGCCAGCAATGTTTGTAAAAAGTGTGCAAAAAAAGTTTTATTCAGGGTCCTCCGTCTACACCCACTCATAACCCTATCCGTGCCAGGTCCTGCCCTGCTGGGAATGCAATAAAATCCCCCTAAAGTAACGGTTATTCTTTCACAGAATCGTTTGGCACATTATAACTACAGTTGGCTCTTCGTTAAACTGTCGGGGCAGCTGAAATGCATAGACTGTAGCACTAGAAGAAGCTGGGGCACAGGCTCTTCTACACTTGCCCCTGGTAACACCCCAAGAACTCAACCGCTCCAGTTGCTCACTGTCCTTCAGAGGGAGGCACTTTTTTCTTGCATTGAATGTTTGACGTCAGCCATTCTAGCTGGTACAATGTCTTTAGCGAGAAAGGATCGGTGCGACACATCACGTCTCCTCAGCCTCGGACTAGCCAGTCAAATAATAAGCCCCATGGACGTCTGACGGCACTGTTCTCCCCTCTCAGCTTTCGCCTTCTCAGAACAGTGCTTTGGCATTTCCAGGTGTTCATAATCTTCTGTTCGAATTGTATTTAAAAATTCCTGTATCTTCAGTGTCCTCGGATCTGATTATTTGTTCTTCTGATTTCATTAGTACAAATGGAGCACATACAAAATTGGAAAAAATAGCTCTAATACTTAAACTCTGACAACTCCATAGGTTGATGCATTATTTGCTGGGGGGGTGGGGGGTGGGGAAATTACAACATATACAAAAATGTATTTGATACAAAGAAGGGAAATGTAAAATAAAAAAGTCAAAGGCACCAGCATAACTTCCAAAGCCCAAGTCAGAGCACAGATACAATACATGTTTTTGAACCACCCAGCGCACCAAGCATGTTATCCCTTAAGCTTCTGGCCAGCAAGTCTAACGGGAAAAAAAGAGCAGACAGGAAGACAGCTGGATTTTTTTTCTTGCCCTGACTATATCTGATCATTTGATCATAAATAAAGTATCTGACCCCTACCCACATATCCATAAACCGACATCAAAAGACTCGACCAATCACTAAGTTTCTACAAAGAGGCCACATCTTTGATTAAAAGTCCACAGAGCACAGGCATATAAGAAACAGCTGAATACTTCTCTTCCCCGCCTCTCCATATTCATCTTAAAAAGCAAAACACATCTCAATACATTACGATTTCTTAAGTAGCCAAGCTGTCAACTCTACAGTACAGTAACAGCTAATCCGTAAAAAAAATATGAGGGGCAAGATGTACCTTCACATTTGTCACACTTGCCGTGAATCTAGTCATACGGGAGCTTACTAGCAGGGTTTAAAAGTAAATAGGTAGAGGGGAGGAAGAGGAGAGTGAAAGAGATCAGCAGGTAAAATTAGTATTGCTCTCTGAAAGCTTGAATCTGTCATTCAAGTATTGAAAGTACCCAGAAGGGTACAATGAATGAGAGCTGTAACAGCGAAGTCGTTAAAAACCCTTAAAAACCCCGGGCACAGTAAGTGGCATTTCTGGGCTGTCTGCAAAAAAAAAAAAAAAAAACACCAAACAAAAAAGGCCAGTAATTCAGTCCTCAATTCCTTCTGGACCCCAGACAGGGATCGCTAGAGTCACCACAATTCCTTTTGGGTGTCTTCTGGATGACAGTTTCTTCCCTTTTGCAGACGTTTTCCCCCCCACAAAATCCCTTCCCTCCCCCCAGAAGTGTAACAATTTCATATATTATAAAGATTTGTAAAATACAAACAAACAAAAAAAGGGATGAAGGCTGTGGCAGTAATGTTAGCGGTTACTCTTCATTGCTTCTTTGGCTGCCAAGATCAGTGGCGTCAAGCTAGACAGAGGTTTGGCCAGTTTCAAGAAGGGATGCTGCCAGGAAGAGAGAAACACAGTAAATTTGTGAAAGACACAGTTTAAAAAAGCCAGTAAGCACCATACATTTACACAGCCATTTTCATCCTGAGGTGTGAAAAGCAATGCAAACGCTACCAATGTCCAGCTCCTGAAGGGACAGATCCAGAGCACCTCAAAGCCTGATAATTGTTCCTCCTCACCCCAAAAGCGCCTAGGCCTTTCCTTTTCGAGTGATTGACTACAAAGAGGTTTCCTGCTCAAACATCTTCTCTCAGTGCCATTCTGCTCACTTCAATGGCTCGATTACAGTAAGTACATAAATTGTTGGACGCTTTAGCAGCGGCAGAATGAAGGCACAGATTACCGATGGAAAGACTTCAGCGTATATATTACAATCTCTGATGACTGTAACTCCTACCAACTGCTCTCCAGTAGAGTCCTCAGAAGAAAATCCAAAACCAAGAGTGCTGGGCTACTTATCACTGCCTGACCTTACTCGTGGCTTCTGTATCTCAGACTGTGCGAAGCAGCCGATTCTCACCTGTAGCAATTCTTTGGCTGATCCTCTTTTCTCTACATCCATCTCCAAACATCGGTTCAAGAAATCCCGGAATATTGGGGACAGTTTCTCGGGGTTCTGCAGCTCTGGTGTGCCATTAGTTGCTATCAAATATAAAGCCTGTAAAATGAGGAGTATTGTATAACCAAGCCAAATCTTTAAAAGATGACAAACTGACCTGTCTTGTTGAACCCCTTAATCTAGATGAGAAAGGGCTCTGCAGCCTACTTCTCTCCCTGATGAGCTGAAAAACTAAGAATGCCACAATTCTATGCAGTTGTGACCTATTCTTGCCAGTAGCAAAATAACATTCAAAATCTTTTGGCAACAGATACTTTGCAAAGAAAGTATCAGCAGCATTTTTCACAACCTAGTGGATTTACTTTCCCTAAACTAGCACAGAAGACTGAGTTCAAAGTCCAATGTTTTAGTTACAAACAGAAAAATTCAGGGTAGGGCTGACAGCAAATTCAAGACAGCTACCTTCCTTTTGGAGAAACTCTCTTGCATTGCTGAAGCTTGTTGGTTTTTTCATTTAATTTTCTTTTTAATGCAAATACTATTAATGAACAATTACTGAAAGCATTCATATGGCAAATACCCATGAAAAGTTCTAGCCACATCTGGACTTCTTACCCTCAGGGGGTTTTCGTTGAGGTATGGGGGTTCTCCTTCCACCATCTCAATAGCCATGATGCCCAGAGACCAGATATCCACTTTAGGGCCGTACGCTTTCCGTGTGACCACTTCAGGAGCCATCCAGTAAGGAGTTCCAACCATAGTGCTGCGCTTGCTCTGCTCTGGGGTGATCTGAGCACAGAAACCAAAGTCGGCTGTAGGATAACAGAAGTTTAAAAAGTTAAATTGGTGCACCCCAAGTAAGTGGGCTTCCTACAAGACTTCTCTATTACTACACATATATTTTACTGCTCCACACTTGAGGGGCTTGGGGGGTGTCTCCTTTATTTTCTTCCCCCCACTCTATTCACCATAATACAAAATCCAACGTGCAAGATAGATACAAAACCTGAAGGTGTTTAAGCAGGGCAGATTTCCACAGCATGAAGATAAGGCTTTTTGTACTCTGGAAAAGCAACACAAGTTACCCTGTAGAAGAATGGTATTTTGCCCAGTCTTCAAGATTCCTAGACTGGTAAAAGCCAAAAAAAAGTAATCAAGCAGAACACAGAAGGCAAGAGTTCTGTGCATGGCATGTTATACAGCCTGATCAAGAAAACACAAATCCACAAACCATGGCTTCTGCCCTGCTAAAGAGATTTAATTTGTGCAGCTACCAAGTTCAACGTTTCACAGCAATTTGTCCATCAAATACAGGCACTACAGCTGACAGAGACATGGAAACAAGGCTTCGGATAAGTGAAGTGCTACCCCACTCAGCAGCAGAAACCTGGACAAACAAACCTTTCCACAAGGTAACTACCGAAGAGAACAACCACACTCAAGAAAACGAGAAAAGTCACCTATTCCTATAGCCTTCAGGTGCAGCAGCAATGCATGTTCCATCATGTTACTTTATCCAGCTGCAGCACTCCCACTTCCCAGGCATGTAAAGCATCAATAAGAACACAGTTAAGGCAGGAGACAGATATTACCTTATCATTGACACTAAGTTTGAGAGAGAAAGAGAGAGAGAAAGAGAGAAAGGGAGAGAACATAAAATTTCGAGTCAGTTTTGAAAGTGTTATGCCACGCAGTGCTGACAAGAGAGCCACAGTCAGGAAAATGCTAAGCTGTACCGAGGACAATTTAACAAAGAACTACCCCCACCCCAACTGTCAAGATGCTGCCTGTAAAAAGAAAAAAAAAAAAAAAAAAAAGGAAAAAGTCAAACCTATAGCAACCACTGAGCTCCTCACCAGCACTTCTTGGCCTTTATCAAGGTGTCATACTTATCTCAATGAACACACCAGAGAAGCGGCAGCAGTGTATGTGTCCTGACACACCAACGAGGCCTCCAGCACCATGCCACCAGCAAGGAGAGAAAAGACAGGCAAGATGTAGAACCCAGTTTCACCAACCAGGAGCGTGTGGAGGTATGTAGTGGTGACAGGCAGACTGGTATCTCTTACTTCTCCTGTCACCAGTCTCCTAGCAGCCACACTCCCCCTGAGAAGGGGGAGAGCTTGAAAAGAAGGTGCGACTTCTTCCACCCTCCACCCTAAACAACTCCTAGAAGCTATACAGTCATACAGCTGAAGAAGGGCTAGTCTCAACGCCGATTACAATACCTCCCCTTCATATAGGGAATTTTTACAGCTAGCTCCTGTTTTCTCCTGTCTCTCTTTCCTCCTTATCTTCACCCAATCTCCTGGGGCCAATGCTTCTTTACACAGGCCGCGAACACTGTCCTTTTGCCATTCTGCTTTGCTTTGACAGCTCTCATGATTTTGAGCCTTCTCCAGCTAACTCTTCTCAGCCACATCCTCTACCGCAACTATTCATTTATCTTCAGCCTCTGAATCCACACAGTTTGTGCACAAACACATCACTCCCTCAAAAAAAAAAAAAATAAAGCCTCCTATGCAAGCAAGCAATGCATCCACCAGTGCAGGTAAGCAAATCAAGTTGCTCGCAATCTTTTTTCACACTCCATCTCATAACCAATATGGGACTGCAAACCATCTAGAGTAAGGAATACTGCTAAGATACATTTTCATGGAATTTCAAATTCCTACCCATCTGTAAAAACACCATCCCTTAACTCTTTGGTCGCTTTATGTTTACACATTCCTACGTACCAAGAAGTCAGACAATGCACCTCCCTCTCAACAGTCCTGACAGCTTCTTCATGTGGTTTCACATATTTTTATTGCCACACACGTTTACACACACCAGAAACTGACTGTCTGTACACAAGTCCGTGCATGCATAACAATTACCTGAAAAGCAAGTAGTTTCGTTTGTCATTTCATGATTATATTAATGAAAGTGTGTTACACTTTCAGTCCAAGAAAAGGAGACCCAGTACAGGCGCAGCATAAGACTTGACTGCAATATAAATGGTTAATAACGTACAGTGTTCTTGTTAGTGGCCTTCTAATGAAAAGGGCACAACATTAAAAGCGAGTCATGACAACCTGAAGAGACTAACACAGCGACTGCAGTTAGCTGCAACTTTTCTCTTGCAATCATTCGCATCTTTGCTTCACTGCACGGTGCCAGTTACTTCACATTTACCAACGTATTCATGTGGCAACAGGTTTGCTTCCACAACCTTCCGGTCTAACGCATTCAAGGCCTTAGTCTTAGGGCCCTCAGAATTTCAACACCTGCAACCTGCGAGTTATACATTTTATAACACAGAATTCATTTCTATTATTCATAGTCAATAAAAATTCACCTCTAGTTTCCCTGCCTACTCTCCTTCTACTGATTTACACTCTTGGAGTCAAAGTTTACTGGGAACGGGAAAACAGAACCTTGAAACAATTGTCTGGTACTCACTCAGTTTAACTGATCCATCCATTCCTAACAGCACATTGTCACTCTTAATGTCTCTGTGGATGACCTGGTTGGCATGCAGGAACTCAAGCGCTTGCAAGCACTGGATGGGAAGAAAAAGAAAATAATATTCAGCATATGGAAACACAATTTGTGTATGTGAACACAAATTCAAAAGCAATGGTTACACCCTCAGCCAGTGCTGAGTGCAAAACTATAACAGGTATTATTTAAAATAACCAGCAGAGGAAGCTCTTGTGCTAAAATACACTCTCCAGATCTCATGAGGTCAAAAATCTTTTAACCATGGGTTTTCCCTGCTATCTTAACAAACCCATAAATTAAACTCATCATCATCCAGTCATCACCCAAGATGGTCTCAAAAATCTCAGATGTTAATTTTGGTACCTCCCACAAATACTACAGAGGAACCATAAAGGACTAAGTGAGAACTTTTTAGCCTGAAGTCCCACCAAGAGGGATTGGTGAGACTTCATTCTCAACATGCAACTTTTCCTACAGTGAAGGCTGTAAACCATCTTCATAATGAAGTCACTAATATTGTTTTTTGCATTGCTTTTAGATCAAAACCTTTCACGCTAAGTTTCTGCCTAAAAACATGAAATTCACTTTGGCTATTTGAGAATAAAAGGCAAAAAATAAAATTGTAAGCTTTTTCTCTTTCAATATAAGCAGAACATTTACCATTTGCAACTTGGCATGGATGCAGTCCCCAGTGAGGTTTTTGTGTTTTCATTTGCTTTAGCAAAGTGGCACTGATTTGCAGAATGAAGCGTATCTAACATAGCAGCAGAGTTTTGATTAATGGTTCAATATTAGACTTTTTCCTCAGAAAAATTAATTACTGTTACAGTAAACAGTTACTTTCAGTTCTCTGCTTCCAGCTCCAGTTTCTCAGGAAACCATTACCTGTCTGTACATGTTAACGTACAAGTTTGCTTTCCATCCCCTCCCTTTCGGTGAGTCATCCAAAGCACATGTCATGTTCATGTAGTCAAATGGGCTTTTTAAAAGCCTACGTTTCTCCTGCACAGCAGATAATAGAATTACCTCTCCTTCTGCCATAATAAATCAAGCCTGAGCTGGATGCTGGCACTCTGACTCAGGGCAGAAACCACTGATAAGTCGTGACATCAGCTATTTTTAACTCTTTCATTTGAAATCTTACCACAATCTCAAAATTATTCCAACTGCAATCTTCTGGAGAATTATTTTTCTGAGAAATGCATAAAGAAAGCTTAACTGTCACAGAACCATGGATTTCACACACTATGAAAACTACTAAAATGAGAAAGGGATAGTCTGCATCAAGTGCATCTTTATTTCAGTAAATTTTTCTTAAAGTATTCCTGTTTCATGAGACCCACTTTCACACTCTAAGCAAACACAGCTCCCCTTCTTCCTTCTGGAAAACACTATGAAGCTTTCAAGCTTTTTTCTTTTTCTTCTTTTTAAATATGGTCACATCCCTATTTTCTACATTACCTGTATATATGAACAGTCAGTTTTCTTTTTGACACCTTTGAATATTCTTTGTTAGTCAAAGTTAAAAAAAGACATTATTTCCAGCTGCTAAACTCCTTCATTGCTCTTCCTTAAACTTCAGTCCACATTATTAATATCTTTCTGTTAACATGGTCAATAGGACTAGGTAACCCAGGTACTAAAACCAAAATCTTTATCTGCTCCATCACCTAACATTCCCAAATCCCCAGCTCAAAACTGCCATAGCTCCTGTGTTACAACTTGCAAACCCCCAATCTTCTGAGGTAAACTCAATTTTGTTATTTTCTATAATTTTGACGTTGATTTCTGCTCTCGGTGTCATTCATTCTTCCTAATGCCTCCAACAGCAACTGTTGCAATTAGTTCTAACCTAAGCGTACCATAAAACTTTGGGGAATAGAGTGCACCTCATTCCTCTGCCCATCAACTGTAAGACTCACCTCTCTGCAAACAGCAGCAATCTGTGCTTCATCCATACATGTTTCTGTGACCACATCTGTGAGCGAGCCTCCAGCTAGATACTCCATCACCACAAACAATTCGTCTCCTACGAGGTAACTACAAACAGAAAATGAAAAGCATGCTCGTTTGCCATCAAGAGATAGAGAACTGAAGAAGAGAACTGAAGAATGGCTGATAAGAGCTGGTCAATGAAATGATTCATAAGCGCTCAAGGCAGCAAAGAAAGTCAACCTCTGGAATATAGCCTGAAATGTAAACGCTGACAATAAAAGCTGTGTGCTTCTTACTCCCTAAACAGGCAGGATAACACCCGACACATCTCATGCACAACGCAAGCATTGCTCCAGCTGTGCTCTTGTCCACCACTGATCCTCATGCAGCTCTGCATTCCTGATGGAAAGTGGCTTCCTACTGAATCATCAAGATCATTCCCTATAACAGATGCCTTTTTTCTTTTCTTCCCCCTCCCCACCCTCAGATGACAGTCTAAATACAGTCTGATTTCACTCTGAGACCCTTAGGTCCAGGCAGTCTGGGTCCACATAAGTATATCAAGTTAAAACCTCTTGACACCCCTGGGAATGAAGGAATCGGCCAGCTGCCTGCGTTTACCTGTCCAGGAAGTTGACTATGTTGGGGTTCTTTAGCTCCTTCATTACCAAGATCTCATTAATAATCAACTCCTTCTTGGGCTGTTTCTGCAGGTTTATCTGTTTAATAGCAACCTGAATAGGACAAAATAAAACAGCAATCACTCAAACCCGAGTATCAAAACCTTTCGGTCATTCTTAATACAATGAGATGTTAGGAGATATTCTGTAACAGGATTAAAGGAGCTTTGCACAGCTTGCAGCTGCCAAATTATTTAACTGGCACCCAGAGCCATCATCCTCTTGCAGCTGAAAAGATTCACAACAATAACAATCTGAATTTAAAGAGAAGCAAATAATTCCTAAAATTCTAGTCCTGAGAACCAGAGATGACCACTGGATGGCAAGCATGCAGAGTATTGCTGAAGTCATCGACTTCACCAGGTGGCTTTGGAGACACCAAGGAGTAAAAGCAAAGAGCAGGATGTGGAGGAGGCATTCTAACTACAACGAAGAATCATATGGGGCAAGCTGTTTCCATACAGATAGGCACATCCGCCACCTCGACCGAGACGGGACTAGAGAACAAGCGTGCAAAGACTAAACAAAGTTTTGTTTCTGAAAATGCAGGACTTCACTGCCCAGAATTATTGAAGGATAAACTGTTTTCAAAACCCATTTCTGGAACACCTCACTCCCTCTTCACTGGAAAGACAAAACTCTATTTTTAGCTTTCATCATCTGATTACTACCGAACAAGGCACGCACTGTTACAAATGACCAGACATTCTCCTGGGAGGTGATAGCAGAGATAGAAGCCACAGAAAGAAATCTCGTCAAATCATTTTGGCCACCTACAGAAGAGCACTTACACAGAAAAAGTATTCTCATTGCAATGAGCACAGAAATCTTACCTCCTGCCCTGTTGCCACATCAATAGCTGTGAAAACTGTACCTGAAGCCCTGTGAAGAAAAAGAAAAACATTACAGCCAGTTGCATCTCTCTGTAACAAACACGCATGCGAACAGACAAATCACAAACACAAAATTGTGTCAGCTTTCGATGTTGTAAGAGCTTTATCAGAAAGAAGGCTATTAAAAGCAAGTGGTATCGGTAGAAATGCCAATCGGTTCACACAGAACAAACTGATCTCTAACACGCTCTCTTATGACAGCAGCTATGCCTCCTGCCACCAGGATGTCTAAGCCCCCAGAACTTGTGCTGCTCCCCATGTTCAGATCAGATGGGCAGCCCTTTGTGTAGCAGGTATTACTTTTCCTATTCCCCCAGGGGAAGCCCCCCCACAAACGCACACAGACCTATTTAGAAAGTATACAGTAGAAATTAGGCATATATATATATATATAAAATAAAAGCTGGAAAAGCCAAACTTCTTTCCATATACTTTTTTCTCAGAAGGATTCAGAGGACCACTAGAAAAATAACTTAGTCAAGACAGTATTGTTAGTGTGGCACACAGAAAGCCTTCTGATGTGCCCTGATGCTATTCATCAGTCATATTACAAAAGGGATGAACGCATCTCACTGGGAGAGGAGAGGACTAGATACACCCACAGGGAAGTTACAGAGCTACGCTTTTGCATTAAAAGACGCAATTCAAAATTTCCGCCACTGTGTGAAGCCTTCACCATCTGTTTATCACTGCTTAATACAGCCAGTATTTCTGCCTGCTTCAGTAAGTGGCAGCTACGCAACAATATCAAAAGAGAACAGTTCACTGCTTTTAACGCTGGCTCACTGGGAATAAAAGTTGGGGTGAACACTTACCCCTGCCCAATTTTTTCATATCTGGTGTATTTTTTCTTGGGATCTCCTATGCTCACAATAGTGCCTAAAAAAAAGAAAAACATTTCCACACAAAATCTCAGAGGAGTCACAGCCTTAAGGAACACTCTTTGCTATTGTAGTGCAGCATTACACTGTTTCTGACAGCTCATGCTGAAAACATGTGTCAATCCTTCTGTCCCCCTTTAGTAGGGTTGGTTTGGCCAAGGTACCTCCAAGAGTGGGTCAGTTCAAGGAGCAAAGGCTGATGCGTGAACAGCCAAAGCTTCCCCGATGCAGTTCCAGTTGCAAATGTCCCCACCTCAGACAATTATTACACTGGGTTTTACTCCTAACGAGACAGTTCATGCTATTTCCCACTACTATCTCAATTTAATGATAGTTGTCTTCTCTGCAGCAAAACCCAGTATGAGGTTATGACAAATCCATTAGCTCAGCCTAGGCTAGAAACTAGTCAGATCTCAACCTAAGGACAGAAACATCAATATGGTGAAAAACTATCTTTGAGATGATTATGGAACAAGCAACAACATAAACTATTTTGTGTTATTATGGTTGTATTATACTTGCAGATCATATTATCACAACTGAACTTCAACCCCCAAAAAACGCATTCTACAATTTTTTTACCCAGTAGGGCTCTGAAGCATATAAATCGGCAAAACTTCTGAACGCAGCTCTCTCAGCTACCATCTGACACAACACCAATCAAGCACAGTATTCACACAACCCTTACACAAACATGAGGGCAGAAGCTTAATATTCCACCCCCCCGCCCAGTCCTAAAGCCTTTGTTTATCTAAAATAAAAAACACCTACGTAGTTTTTCCATGATCTCTTCATCCGACATTTTGGTCTTCTTTTTCTGCTTATCACCTGATTTTGTTGCACTGTCAACAGAAGTGTCACCGGCTGGTGCAGGGATGGGGTCAATTACAGACCGTGTATAAATCTGTTAAGAGAGACCATTTACCTGAGCATTTTCTTTGCAATCATTGACCTTCAGTTGAAAACAATCACAGTTCATCAAACATCCCTAAGCACCATTTTACATAACAGGCTGGAGGCAGAAAGTAGACCTGAGAAACATTAAAATCCAGTAAGTCAAGATGCCGGCAACCTTACTGACCTCTGAAACAGCGACCCAGCCACCTCCTGAACACTGCGATGCTAGGAGGTTAACTCAGGCTTTTACAGACAGACTTTTAGTGGGTTTTCTACCTGCTTATTCTTTATAACCCCTGCTAGTTAACAGGAGGGGCCCTTTCATCTATTGACTTCATTTCTGCAGTTTCCAAGTTTCACAGAACAGCAATCACTATTTAACAGCGAGATCAACAGAAAAAAAAAAAAAAGGGCACAGATTCATGCTTCACCAGGAAAGGAAACATGAGACTTTGGGAATTTCCCAGTCGCCCCCAATTTGGGGGATTTTCTTGGAGCTTTATTTAGGTTGCTCCTAAGCTGTTCAGAGACATACACAGCTACCCTAGAAGTATCAAACTGTAGACCTGTCACATTTTATATGTGTACATAGCCAGAGTAGGCAATTATAAAGCAGTATCACTTGACAAAGATACACAATTCACATTTGCACTTCTGAAGCAAAAATAAGTGGGCAGAGTGGCAAAACGTACACCTACCACGGTCAAAAGGATGAGCCAGAATAAGCGGGAACCCTCGGGCATTATTAAGAAGGTGTGTAGTTCAGGACAACTAAACTTAAACAACCTCTTAAGCATTTAACTCTTCATGCAATGCTGATGACTTTGTGACTGAAATAAGGTTTCAAATCTTAAATTGGAATTGTTTTGGGTTTAGGTAGTATATTTGGTGAGGTTATCACACTGCAATCTAATAAAATAAAGAAAGTCAAATGCACTATGCTTGTACCACTGTACAGTGCAAAGTTACAGAAACCAGCTGTATTTTTTAGGACTAAAAAGCCTCCCTGCATCCTGGGTTGAAGGGCAGGCGTAACTGGGTATCTTCAACACAAGCCAACAAACAAATCAGCATTAACTTTAGGATTTCTCATCCAACGGATATCCAGAAATTAGGCATTTTTGTAGCAAACTCAAAGAAAACCAGAAACTTCTCCCTAAAACAAATAAGAGCTCACTCCACAAACAAAACGCTTTGATAGAAAACAGAAGTAGAAAAAGTCCTACAGTATTGAGAAATGTGGGTTTGCACTGTAAATTTTACAGCTGCTCACCGATTTTGTGTGATCTGGCCGTGGAGCAATAACAGGAGGAGGAGCTTCTTCATCATCATCATCATCATCTGCCACAGCTGTTGATGGCTCTGAACCTTTGGCATTGGTCTACATTTTTACCAAATAAAAAAAAAAAAAACAAAATTGTCTCCCCTACAGTGTTAAAAACTTGCTTCCCCTCACAAAGATAAAAGAATTCTTACTGATGTCAAAAGAAAAGGACAGGTTGAGTGGTTTAAGTGCGTTATCATGTTTTATTACAAGACTAAAATACTATTGCTCCAGTGAAATATGCTCTGCCCCAATATATGTTTTTATATATGCCCCAATTTATGTTTTTATTCCACAAAAAAATTTTCATTTTGTTTTATACTGCAAGACTCAGTATATAACAAATACAGAAGACCCAAACTTGTACGCGCCTAAGAAGATACAAAGAGTAGTAAACATACTTACCGTTGGTGTTCCTGAAGGGAAACCATCTTTATCTAAATAGGACAAATAGCAGAATACATAAAATCAGCAGCAAAATAATTAAAAGTGAACTTTACAAAGTAAAGACTACAGACCACTTTGGAGATCTCTTTCATCTCTCAAAAAGCAAAATTTCATGGTTACAAACGAGGAAAAGCCAGTATCGCACTGTAAGTCCATGCAGAAGGAAGCTAGATGTTTCTAAAATCCCCCCCGAGGGGTAGCAAACCCGCTCAGTTCCCAACTTGCTCTTGACCTCACTCGAGTACCCACATACAGTTTTCCAACTTAAGCACTGCTCGTCACACTTGTGTGTTCTGTCTTACTGAGACGTGAAATCAGGATCAAACCGGTATTTCTGCTCCCTTAGCAGTATCTTGAATCAAGGATGAGAATATCACAAAGCTTTATTGCTAAGCTATTTTCAGAAATAATTTCGAAGAAAACTAGGCAAAACTGCATCTGTTTGACAGTCATTCTCTCAGCCCTCCCACATATCTCCCGACCTGAGAGCAACAACTTATTTTGCATCTTTGATGTCACCACATGGTGACATCAAGTTTGCAGATAGCTGTTTTGGCCACAGACAGGAGGAGCAAGGTCTCCAGCACAAAACCAATTAATCACAGTCTCAGAGACCCAGCTTCATAAACACAGCCCATTAAAGTTAATTTTGGCTGCTATTTTGAATTATCCAGCTCCATCTCTTCCCTTCTCCACTTAAAACAGGAAATAAACTGGACAACGCCAGTTTCCAGTAAGTTTTAAATCCATCTTCAAATATTTGTTCCTCATTGAAAAGCAGCTTGCTCTTTCACCATTTGAATCTGATTTATTATTCTGAAAGAGAGGAAGACCGTGTTCCAAATGCCCAACTCCCCATCAAAATGCCTTGGATCTCACCTGGAGCAGAAAAACTCAGATACTTCTGTTTTGCCGTGTCTTTGGAGTCGTAGAATTTCAGCACATCTAGTACCGCCTGAGGGTTTTTCTTCTGTTCTAGCTTCGTGATATTTGAGGTCTGCAGCAATCGAGCCCATTGCTCTGGCATTCCCTGAAAAAAACAGGCAGCCTTCTAGTATTTTAAAGAATTTTAAAAAGCAGAACAAATTTCTTTCCTCTATAAAAAGCATAACACAAGCAGTCTTAAACACATGAACAAGTAGGATAGGGTTTTAATGGGGAGCCATATGTCCATAGGTGATACAACCCAAATCAAGCCACAGCTGAAATCCTTCCTGACAGCCCAGTATCTCAAGCACTCAGGGGCTCCAGCCCCCTGTGCCTACATGATACCACCTCTTCCAGCTGTATTAAGCCAGATGTGAGGAATCATAGAATCACAGAGCAGTTTGGGTTGGAAAAGACCTTAAAGATCATCCAGCTCCAACCCCCTGCCCTGGGCAGGGACACCTCCCATCAGACCAGGTTGCTCCAAGACCCGTCCAGCCTGGTCTTGAACACCTCCAGGGATGGGGCAGCCACAGCTTCTCTGGGCAACCTGCGCCAGGGGGTCACCACCCTCACAGCAAAGAATTGCTTCCTCAGATCTCATCTAAATCTCCCCTCTTCCAGTGTAAAACCGTTCCCCCTCGTCCCACGGCTCCCCTCCCTGATCCAGAGTCCCTCCCCAGCTCTCCTGGAGCCCCTTTAGGGACTGGAAGGGGCTGGAAGGTCTCCCCAGAGCCTTCTCTTCTCCAGGCTGAACCCCCCCAGCTCTCTCAGCCTGTCCTCACAGCAGAGGGGCTCCAGCCCGCCCAGCATCTCCGGGGCCTCCTCTGGCCCCGCTCCAACAGCTCCGTGTCCTTCTGCTGTTGGTGCCCCAGAGCTGGAGGCAGCACTGCAGGGGGGTCTCCCCAGAGCGGAGCAGAGGGGCAGAATCCCCCCCTCACCCTGCTGCCCATGCTGCTGGGGACGCAGCCCAGGCTGCAGGGGGCTTTCTGGGCTGCCAGCACATGTTGCTGGCTCATGTTGAGCTTCTCACCTATCAACACCCCCAAGTGCTCAACAGAACCAGTGTTACACGCTAATGAAAGTAAACTGAAGAGGGTTTCCCAGGGAAGGCTCTCCCCGGTGACACCAAGCATTAGATCTGACATTTACACTGAGAAGCACTAACAGGTCAGTCTCATTACTCTGTGTGCTGTACAAATACCCGGTGAAATCATTTCTTTGATAAAAATCAGCAGACTAGCTCACACTTTCTTCTAAAACACCACAACGTCTTCACTACAGCACTGACCCATGGCTGTTTTCTGAGCAATGTGAAGGCAGGAATGCTTACAGTGAACTCTCCAGTAACAGCATCGAAGCCGACATGGATGGTATGCTCAAAATCTGACGGTGGGGAGATTTCTGGCCTTTCTTTTTCCTTCTTCTTGCTTCCTGAAAAAGACATTCAAAGATTGCTGAGCAAAGATTTAAAGTCCTATTGTTTCCATTTAATATAATCAATCCAAACATTACAACAGTTGGGGTGAATGTAACCATTATTCTGTTTAGTGGTGGAAGGTCTTTGCGTATGCAGCACAGTGATTTGGTATTTTCAGACTGGTATAGACTTCACGTAAGAAATGACGACTCATTCCATTCAAATCATTCAAACTGTGGTAGCAAGCAAATAAGAGATTAAAAGCACCAGAATGTATGAAGCTCTGTTGAGCGTATGAAGTCTAAACATATGAAATGTTTACAATGCAAAAAAGGACATTTTAATATGGATTAAGAACAACCCCGAAGACAACTTCAGCTCAACCTCAAGTTCACCCTAAAGACAGTTAAAACTCAGTTGCCTCACTGCTTCAATTCAAGGTAATTAATGCAAACTAGGACTTCCTGTGATGAAGATAAGAGTTTATAGCCTCAGAGCTATTACCTAATTTAAATTAAAAGGGGGGAAAAAAAGAAAACAAGCATAATAAATACCAGAAGCAGGAACATATCATGAGAAGGACCATGTGCACAATCTAACCTAGATTCAATTAAATTTATATAATGTTTTACAATGCCTGGGGCTTGGGTTTTTGTTTTCTTGTTTTTCTTTTTATTTTTCTTTTTATTTTTTTCCTGACAAAGAGAAAAATAAAAATGAAAGACAATTTGTAGTTAACACTAAATATAAAATACACCATTCTGTTCCCTTTCCTCAGAAGAGGCTTGGAGTTCAGTTGGGAGGTTTCAGAAACCTGTTTTCTTGTTTTTGCAAAAAAGCCCCAGCCCTGCTGTCTCTCCCTACCAGAGCAGAGGACTGTACTTGCTGTTTGCTCTCCAGGTAGAAAGGTGATGCTCAAGGCCTCATCTCCTGGCCCTCTGCTGAAAGGCAGAGCTGTAGAGCGCATCTAACCTGACACCAAGAAAACTGCATGTGTAATCCTGGGAACTCCTGGGGGCTCGCACAATGTAGAGCTGAATCAGCTGCATTTATTACAGCGAGGACGAAGCCAGCAAGAATGCTATAGCGCTCATAACCACAAAGGAAAGCAGCACACCATTTTGCCATCTAACTTCATTACCATTTTATGTTTGTATGTCAAAAAAAAAACTAACAGATTTTTTGCTTTGTTTTTAAATTCACCTTAAAAATATAAGTCACGTAGTTTCAGTACAGAAAAAGAGCAGCTAACTGAACACAGGGCAAGCATAGATCGTGCTGCTCAGGGTCAGAGAATCCGTCTGAAATCCCCTCATGCTGGCGGGAGAGGAAGGTCGGGGAGCCGAGGACAATACTTACAAACGAAAAGCCATGTGGGCTGCCTCCAGCTGAACAATGCAGTGGAAAGACACGGCTATTATAAACAGGATATCTTTAATATGGCTGCACAGGTCAGAGCCAAAAAGCAACCGGACTGTCCAACATTCTCATTAACATTGTTCAGTCACAGACAGGAGAAACTTGCTTATGTGAAAGTCTTTAAGGAAAGTACTGTTTCTTCCCAATCTCTTACAGTTGTTTACGTGAAAGCAAGGGAGGGGGGAAAAAAAAAAAGTTATATTCCTTGGGAAGGTTCATGTTCGGGAGCGCTTGACATATAGGGAACAGGAGCTGGTGCTCAAACCCTCCAGTGTGTGCCGCTGCACAAATAAACCCACTCCTGCCAAAAATACACACATCTTATTAGTATGGTGGGCAAGGACAGTAAAAATCCCTCCTCTGCCCACAGGTGGAGCAGATCAGAGCAGCACTTCAAAGAAAGGCAAGCAGCAAGCTTCAGTCAAGAGGCGAGTCCCGTGAGTCTCATCTTGGCAGGATGTTCTCCAGGCTCTACGAACAAGGCCACCACGAGGCCACGCTGCTTTATAACCACCCACCAGGTCTGCACCACAGTTCGGTATTTAAACATGAATCCCTTTAATAAAGGGCAATGCTGGTTTCCACCAGCATGTGAATGCAAGATGTGGTCCCTTGGCCCCGCAGAGACAGCAGTATCCTGGCCCCACAGAGACACAGGTCCTTCAGAAGGACTCGGCGAATTAGAGAATTGCTCTGTCTGATTAAGAATTAGACTCTTCTCTTCCCCAACTGAAGCCACAGGCACTCAGCAAAGGCATCACACAAGGTTCTTCAGACACGCTCCTGCATCACAAACCCATCCTCTAGCACCCCGCACTTCCCCCCAGCCAACCTCCTGCACAAAGCGAGAAACACAGATTTTTCCAGCAGCCCGGTGCCAGTAGGTCAGTGACTCCCGATGATACGCTCCGAGTTACTCAGCTAAAAGCACAATGAAATGTGCCCCAAGCCAGCCGTCCTGAGCACATCACATGCAGCATCCCAGGTCCCACAGCGATGCCCTACAGCACCTCCTTTAATAAGTTCTGCTCAAAGACAAACATTTCTTGGTTTAGGGGACTACTTTAAAGCTTTCCAAAAAAGCACGCAGGTTCTTTTGACTTCAGAAGTCTAGCCAAGGAAATTCATGGCAATTAAGTACTCTAGTAAAAAGATGATTATCACTTCATTTATCCTGAACAATGGAACTGGGGGGGCGGGGGGGGGGAACCCTCTATGACTAGGTCATTAAATAATCCCTTCAAACTCTTATGATTATTTCAGCACAGAACTAGCTCAGACTTGGGGCAGAAACTGCATTTGCTAAACCTCACCATCTGCAGTGCATCCCCCAAAGCACATCACCGCCCCAACACCATCTCCTAAGCTGGCAAGGACAGAGGTGTGGCAACAGATAGGACGAAGCTGGCCAGGAGGGACCATCTAGACATCATACAGACAGAGATCTGCTGAACAAAGTCAAACAACATTATCCAGTAACAACTCTATATTCATGTTGTATCCTTGTACATCTCCTTCATTTTCTGAAAAGGAGAATTTACCACTTTTGTAGTAATTTGTTAACTTTGGCACTGGCTGGAGAAATTTTTCCCATGATAGACTTCTACCCCAGGTTGACAGATTATTTTGCATACAATCCCAATAGATTTTTAGAATCCAAGCAGGAAGTTAACATCTCTGTAAAGCTTCCCAGCAGCAGAATTTAAAAGAAATATATATATTTAAATGGACATTTCTGGTGAGGATGCGCCTCAGCCGTGCTAATGAATAAAACAACTAACATCTGACTATTGTCATTTATATTGACATTTATATTCTGCTTACGTTTGACAGCCAGTTTTTACAGCCTTGAGGGCAAAAAACATTTCTTTGGATGTTTACGTTACCCTTGCTGCAGGTCAACCAATCAACAAGTTTTTTCCAAATTAAAAAAAAGACAACTTTCAGATAGTTTCTTTAAGCTAGATAGCTCACTTACCATTTTTCCTAATCACATTATCTTGCCACGCAGTAAAACCTTCTGCTTTTCTTCAGAAGGGCATTTAAATACTTTTTAGCATCTAGAAAACAAACTGGCACCATTCTCTCTAAAATATACTTTTCTCAGCAGAAATTATTTCTTCCATTTTTAGTTTGCATCACCAAATATCAGGAGCTATTTAGACACATGCTAAACATGTATGCAGATTAATTCCAATAAATTTAGTACACGTCAGTATTCAGAGTGGTCTGAATAAGCTTAAGTAATGGGATGCCGAAGCGATTTCAGATGAGCCAATACAACTTTAGACAAGTCTTCAACCACCTCCCCAGCCATTTCAGCAACAAACCCACCGTCAAGACGGAAAGAGGAAACATCCAAGGAGAAGTAAAGACGCGATAAAATGTCACAAAGCTCTTCAGCTGCGCTGCACCCACTTGCATTCATAATTTGTTTCACAACACAAGCAACTCTTACACAGTATTACTAATTCAGAGCAAGGAAGATCTTCCTTCATGTGGGGTTTATGTTCTGCTTCATTATATCTCTGTAAAAAAAGAGCCACAAATGCTCTGATGAACAATGAATGCAACGGCATAATGACCAAATGCTATCCTAGCTCCTAAATCACTCTCCTAGTCTGAAGACGGACACATTTGATCCTTCCACCAGATCTTCTTGCAGCACTCACCATGACAATTTCTGGGCATTTCCTCCCATCTTCAACAAAATGATGGTAAAACAACAGTTTCTGCAGTGTCGAAGGGCTAAGCTAGAACCTGCTCCAAACATGGTGCTACCAAGAGCACCCAGATTCACCACCTTCACCAACCTCAGAGGCCTGAGTCTCTCTCTTGGGGTGCTGCCACCAACCTGTAGTAGCTTCTCCTGTTCTCCTTACCTCTCTAAGGCTCTTACCCATGCCAGGAAAAAAGACCCCCACTTCTAGTGCTGTAATCCAGCCACGGACAGTTATTTCACAATAAGTGACCTTGTGAAATAACTGTTCTGCTTCCAAAAGCTACACTGGCCAAATCTTTCCATCCTCCAAAAAGGAAAACACGCCCACCATTCAGAGCAGAAACTCTGCCAGATCACGGAAAGCCAGATATTCTGAATGCAGGGAAGCCTCTAGCGTTTGTCCCCAGGGTGAGGCATGGCTGCAGAGGGACTGCTCAAACAGCCGAGCAAGGGTGAAAACCAGCCCCAGGGAAAACACTTCGCCAAGCGAATAAATAACCAGAGGAGCAAAGTCTTTTGAAACAGTCAAACCTGTGTCGGCACGACCAAACCAGTCCTGCCCAGCACATCAGCCACGAGGCGCAGGAAGCCAAGAGCAGAAAGAGAAGACATTAAGAGCAGCAGGGTCTTTCCCTTATGCATCTTCACAGTAATCATAGAAATGCTAGCTGGTAGAGATTAATAAAATGCATAGCAGTTTCAGGTCAGGCTTATAAATCCCTGCAGTTTTATCGTACCAGATGTTAGAATGTATTTTTATCCATGCACTATTTTGTTTTACATGGATACAGACATCCTGGAGAACCAGGATCAGGGCTCCAGTGCTGTACATACATTCATCATACAGAACAGAGGGCAGAAACAAAGCACAAATACAGCCTAATTTCATTTTTTCTTTTTCTTAGAAATAATCCTTATTTACAGCAATCCAGGTTTTTCCCCCACTAGTTATTAATCCTAACAGTGCAGTTACACAGAGAGAAGGACTTAATTTTTCTCAGTTCTCCTTCATGCACACTGCACCCTCCCCACTATTTCTTCACTACATTTTTTTTCTCCTCAAGGTACCACATAAACGGTCATCAACATGAAGTTAACTTCCAGAACAGCTGGATGCTCAGTTTAAACTAGAAATCCACATTTAGCATAGCACAATGGTAAGTAATATGATATCCAGGAATCACAAATATTTATTAGGGTTGTTTGGAAATGCATTACTTTATATTGGGCAGCAGAGATGAGAAGCAATAGGTGGTGGTTTTCTGCAGTGAGCTATTTAATTTTTCTTTGGCATTTCATCTTCAAACATCCCGGTGCAAACAGAAAGATCTTGGCTCATTGAACACACACATCCAACTTCCAACACTTCCCCACATCCCCTACACTGGGACAGGCTGGACTCAAACGTCTAAAGCACTACCAAAACTTACAAGAAGAGGTAAAGGAATAAAAGGAGTAACCTCGGAAAATAGAGGCATCTTACCTTTTTCAGTGCTAGAGAATATGGAGATGATTTTATTCCTAGGTTTTCTCTCTTCTGGTACAGAGGGCAGGGGTTTCAGGCTGTGGTTGGCAGACAACTGGTCTTTGCCCCCTGAACTGAAGATAGTACTGCTCATCCGGACGGGAGGAGCTGGTGGCTTGTCCTCCAGTTCTCCGTTGTCAGACATGGTTCTCAATAGCTAGTGAAAGCACTGAAACAGAAATAGTTGCTTTAACATCCAAAGAGAACATAGAATACGTAAATGTAGCATTTCTTTTGTTGACCAACAGGGGAACGAGGTGTGAATTCAACTATGAGGAACTCGGCAAGCACCGCACTGGCAGGCACTGATGTCTCTGCCAAAGGAAGCGGATCCCTTCCTCACTCCCACTTCTGGGCCACCCATTCATTTGTGCCAGCAGCAGCCTTTGTAGGATGGAGTGACAAACTTTTCCAGTGATAAAACTAACCCAGTCAAAAAGAACACTCAGTTGTAATGTGGACCAATTCCCAGATCTGATTCACTATCTGTTCACACAAAGGTTGCGTACGTGAAAAGGATCGTACACATAAGGGCCTAAGTAAAACATCTTGTAGGGGTAGCTCTAGCCCAAAGAGCTTCATGCTCTAGAATTGAACACCTTTAAAAGCCCTAGGTGCTTTCCTTCTTGTCATTTATCAGACAAGATCTTGGAGAGAAAGAAATAGCTTATGTTTAGAAGTCATAATTCAGCACACTGTCCACATTAAGTGGTATTAAGAGTATCTCTATCCAAATTATGCAGCCTACATTAAAGAGTGTGGGACTAAGATCCACCGGATGCATTCCACTTCTGAATGAGGACTTGCTTTGCTTCACCACTTTTTGCCACACTTTCTCCATTTGTGAAAAGAATATATGCTATCATCACAATCCTCTTCCAGTCCTTAACAAAAACACGAGTGAGATCACGAACAAATAGCTGCTAAAGCTAAAACCACAGTACAATAAAGCATCTACATGACACATTCCACATTCAAGAAAATCTCCACTGGCTTTTCCTCCCTCCTCATAACATCCTGTAGATTTTTCTCTGATCACCAAGAAACAGGCAGGCTCTCCGCTACAGAGTAAATAGCACAAACAAAGATTTACGGAAGTGACCTCACGATGACAGCTGAATAACAAATATGCCCTTCATTCCTCCATACGCTCAAATGATGAGCTACCTCTTTGGAACAGGAGGCAACACATCTCCTCTCTGTTGATCTCCTCCTCCTCTCATGACAGTTTGGGAAATGTATGGCCTACTGATGCCTACCAGCTGCCCATCATAGTCCCAAAGCACGACTCATTCCCAGCCACACCACTGGAGCAATTGTTATCAATGCCATTCAAGAGAGTCGGGATAAGACAGTGCAATCCAATCTCAATTATCACACTTTATTTCCAAAGTATAAATATTGTCCTATACAATGTGGGCACAGCACATGCATCTTGCAGAACATGGTCTTAGCAGAAGAACTAAAAACTGCTGGACTGCCATTCCTATCGTTGCACTGGGTGAATACTGACAGATCCCAGTGGAGAAAAGCAAAGCTGAACTCATGCAGCACAAAAGCACACTGGTTTATGTAGCGAAGCTTAGGAGAGATTAAAATGAGTTATCACAGAATGATAGCGGTTGGAAGGGCCCTCTGGAGATCATCTAGTCTAACTCCCTGCCAGAGCAGGGTCACCCAGAGCAGGTTGCACAGGAACGCATCCAGGCGGGTTTGGAATGTCTCCAGAGACGGAGACTCCACCACCTTTCTGGGCACCCTGTGCCAGGGCTCTGCCACCCTCAAAGGAAAGAAGTTCCTTCTCATGTTGAGATGGAACTTCCTATGTTCAAGTTTGTGCCCATTACCTCTTGTCCTGTTGCTGGGCACCACTGAAAAGAGCCTGGCCCTGTCCTCCTGACAGCCACTCTTTTATAAGTATCTATAAGCATTGGTAAGATCCCCCCTCAGCCATCTTTTTTCCAGACTGAAAAGACCCAAATCCCTCAGCCTCTCTTCATGAGATGTTCTAGTCCCCTAATCATCTTCGTAGCTCTTTGCTGTACCATAAAGGCCCATGAAAGCATATAATTTCTGTACAAATACCTTCAGAGGCACAAGCAGCACCAAGCAAAGTTCTGGCAGCGCAAGTAAAACCTGCACATGTGCTGGTTGCCCCACCTCCTTAGAGACTGGTGGGGGAACAACGGTGAAGCTGTAGAACACCCACCTAGACAAACCTGCCTTTGAGCCCTGTGCCTAATGATGGAGCGATAAATAGACCTGCAACCCTTGAACGTGTCTGCAGGGATGCAGTTGTGAATCGGACTGCAATTTCCATCCTCCAACAGTCTTCCAAATTCACTTACTGATTGCTCTTTCAGATGTTGCAAGTTATCTGCAGGATCTTCTATATTTTCCAGTACCTACGCTACAATACGGGGAAAAAATTAAGACCCCTGCAATCTAACAGCAGGTCTGAGCGGCCTACCCACAGGGATTTTAATTCCAATTGCTTTTCTAACAATGCATATTGTTTGCACAAAGTGCGTGCCACCAGTTTGAGGTGTACAAGTTTCTGGTCTGAACGACCAAATCAGATACAGTGTATTCAAGGGTCCTGTTGAAGTTGGGCTTTGCGTGATGGCAGTACAGGGGACCATAATCCATTTCCCTTATGCTAATCAAATCTCAGAAAAAAGTAGGATAGGTCCTTCACTATCCCAATGGGAAGAGACATTTAAAAGAAAGCACTCCTCCCTTTGAAGAAATACAATCAGACAGCTAAATAAATCATAGTAGATAAAGAAGCACATCAATAACTTTCACACCAAAATTATATACTCTGTGAAGAAAGCAACAACATCATGAGTAGCCTTTTTGTATTTTTCTAAAATAAACCCTATTATTGCCTCCATCTGTGCAGTTCTTTGAGCTGCCTGATACTGGCAAGAGCAGGATGTAAGGATAAACAACTAACCTGCAGCTGAAACTGGGCAAGAGCAGACTCGGCTCTCCAAGCCCCTATTAATTCCCTGCATGCTCCCTTGGAGAGCCCAGTCACTGAATTCACAACGCTGTAACGTGGTATTCAGGTTGCAAATTAAAAAAAAAAAACAAAACCACACACCAACATTTACTGTACTTTTGTTTCCATATTTTTAAATAAATTTCTCTATATAGTAAAAATTCTCAACTTTCAGTGACACAGGCAGCACAAGTCAGTCAATCGCACACTCAGCATTACAGCTTCTTGATCTGAAACAAATTATTCCTTAGTGCCTTGCGTGCTCAAGAGAAGAAACTGTTAAGCAGCAAGTTGGAAGTGAGTATACAGAAATCCAAAACTCATCTATTCCACAAGAAAATAAGGTGCTTCAAGAAGCTGGCATAACAGCATCTGTGCAGAACCCTCCTCAGAGCTGCAGTTCCGGTCAGTGTTTCATGTTCAAAGTGTCCAGAAACATCCTTCACCTTGGTCAAAGCAGAGGCCAGCAGCTGGACAGGAGGAAGAGGAGCTGCGGGGCTGGCAGAGCAGACTGGAAAGAGCTCGGGCATCAGCTTCCCACTGGAGGGACTGGCTCCCTCATTTGCAGTTAAACAAAATCCTTCAAGCTCATTAAATCTGCGGTTTAGTAAAACCTCAGCTTTTAGGAAAAACTTAAAGAGATGTGATTTATTTAATAACACACAGTAGTATAATTTCTGGCAGCTGTTTCGTAGACCGTTGTTAAAATAAACTGCTAGGTCCAAAACTATTTTGCACAAAGGACCATTTCATTGCACAGCAGCTTTGAATTAATAGTTTAAAGAAATTACTACAGCTCCACTCACAACAGATGGCTTCAGGAAACAGAAGGCTGATCCATCAGTCATCATTGGAAGTTAAAAGTCAATCATTTTGTTCAGGTTCAAATCCAAACAGCGAGTCTCTTTCTGACAGCTGAGTGCAGAAGAAAAAGAGCAGTTCCCCTCTCCTTTCTCCTTACCCTGTCTTCATTATGCAGGGAAAGTTTCCACAGCGTCAGGAAGTCCTTTTGAAACTGCTGCGGAGGTTTGGCATTATGGGCAATGACTGGAGGAGGAATTAAATAAAAAAAAAAAAAGAAAGAAAAAAAAGTGCAAATACACCCTGAAGCTCCTTTTCTGTTCTCTGACTCCCCCAAAGAGGAAGAGGAGCCTGTTCATCTCACAGCAGCTCGGCATAATCACTCTTGCACCATCACCCACGTGGCTGCCTTGCTGAATCATGGCTTGCAGAGAGAACTGCAAGGACCATTTCTCCAGAGCCTGCCAGGAGTCCGTATACTGGCAAAGGGGATGTCAGGTTCATCTTGCTCTGACAGAATCAGACAACACAACTAATGGTGGGTCTTTTTTTGAGTTTGGTTGAAAGACATTTACTAAAATGGTTAACCTAAGTTTGAGCGACCTCATAAAAGTATGCTAAATCTGGAAGAAAGATGACAGAAGGAACAAAGGTAATACATGGAAGAGGCTGTAACCACAGCAAAGGGTACATGGAAGAGGCTGTAACCACGGCAAAGGGATTCACTTTCATCTTTGCCAGTGAAGATAATACCAGTAACAATAATGTATTCAAGCACATCGGCAACTCCCTCGCAATCACTAGTCACACTATATTCAATTACAAGAACTAGAAAGCAATGGAATGAGTCACAGAGACAAGCTGTGAAGCTGCAAACAATACTTAACTACAGACTTCAGACAGATTCATTCCCACCACAGAACAGTGCTGTAATCCACTACACTGACACCAAAAAAAAGGACACAAAAAGAGCTAAAAGCTTTTTTCCCCCAACAGTTCTGCTGCTTACTCCACAAAACATACTCACAGGTACCAGCGCTGGTGACCACAAGGCCCCGAGTCTCAGTCCTTATCTCCAGTATATGACTCTATTCCCAACAGCTGTCCCATCCTTTTGACAAAGGTTTTTTGCCCTGCAGCAAAAATGGCAATACTCTTTTCATCCTCAGCAGCCTTGGACACCATTGTAACGTGAACTGCAGCAGCTGAAGAACAAACGCGCTCTCTCCTCTGTTGCAGAGGCAGCAGCAAGCGGCCAGACAGTGTCTGCACTGTCCTAAATCACTCACCACCAGCAGTGGGAGACCTGAACCAGGTTCCTCAGCAGTGCAACTCAACTCTTGCCACCTTTGCCCGGTGACACCGAGGCCAGACAAGCACAGGGAAGCTCCCTGTGTAGCTTAACCCACCCTCTTCCTCCTCCCAGCCCCTGAAGAGACCTGCAGTGACCAATTTGCATGTGTGTTCAGAGTTTCATTTCTACAACGATGTTCCAGGAGTCAGTTCTGCTGATCGCTAGCTTTCTTCCTTTTGGGGAAGAAAAGGGCCCAATAACCCATGGCATACCCAGGTCACAGGAGAGAGAGCAGTTCCTGCTGCTGCCACTGGTGGGAAAACACCCAGAAACATAACCCTGACAGTGAGTAAAAGCTGGAAAGCAAAGTGAGAATTGGGCAGCAGTTTCAGAAAGCTGATTAACACGCGCTGCTGCAGCACATTAGTCTGAATGCTCTGGCTTTGACTTGTTTTTTTGTTGGTGGGGTTTTTTTCCCCTCAATTCCCCCTTGTATGAGCATCAAGCAGGGCTGCTTCCTGAAGAACTTCCTAAGTACAGCTCTTGTGCGGGTCCTGGCTCCCTCAGCCTCCCTCGTGATGGGTACGAAGGCGGACAGGCACTCCTGTCCCAGCACCGGTGCGGCAGCAGGCTCCACCTCAGAGGCCCCTCTCCGCCACCCAGCTGCTATTTACCTCCTCTGACTTCTGAAAAAGGACAAACATTTTTCCTCTCAAACTTGTTTGCAGAATGACTAAAGGGAAAGAAAATGAAATCTAAGACAATCATTTTCTTATCTGCTATAGCGCAGAGTCACGTTTTTCCTGCAGCACTTGGACTGGAGCAGATTGAGTTTTAAATATGCATTACGTGTGCATACACATCAGTCTTACAGTGCGGTACTGTAAGGCCCCGAGCAGGGGTAGGAAGATGATGCCACGTGTCAAACAGAACAGCTCATGTAGAAATTTCTTGTATCATAATGAGTTGAATTTGTCTTAAGCCGTTCAAATTAATGTATTTGAGGAGTCTAGGCTGCATCTGTATTTCACCACCTGGGATTTGATGCAGAAGTAAATTGGAAAAAAAACCAACCAAACCACATCAAGCTCAGAGCTGTTTGATAACATGTACATAAATTCCTACTCCTGGCACAAAATATCCTGGCTTTGCACTGCCACTTAAGGAACAGATCTCAGAGGAGCCAGAAGTAAATCAGTGAAAAAATCAAATCCTCTCTATGTGCATACCCTGACAGGAGGCTTGCAGAGCTGCAAACTGAACTCAGTTCTCTTTACTGCAGGTAAAAACTACTCAACTCATTTACTACCAACAATGTAACACAGAAGGACCGACACAGACATAAAATTTAAGTCTGTTTCACAGGCCTGAACAAAAAGCAGAAGTAAAGGATTTCAGGCTAACAGCGCATTAAGAAACATAACCACTTTGCTTTTGAAATCATAATCCTTGATGTGCCACTACAGCTGCAGGACCTCGTTGGGACACCACCTGAACTGCTGCAAGGAGAGCTACAGAACATTTTGGCCACGGCAGTCACAGTGCTTGAAAGCAACGCAGAAAAATTGTTCATTGTCCAGCAGAAGGAATGGAAGAATAAAAGAACAGATCAAAAGTGAAAAAAGCCCTAATGGCGAATGCGTTCCCCTGTCCCTGCTCTAGCAGAGGGCACGAGGGCTGAGGAAATAAAGTTATCCTTACAGCCATCTGCACAGCAGTGGCTGTCATTTGCTGTCTTCCTGTACAGCCTTATAGGGTGCTACTGGCAACGTTTGTCACACACAAAGAATGGCGGCATCCGGGACAGCCAGGTCCAGAGCAGAGGAAAATAGCAAAATAGGTGTCTCACAAACAAATCTCCAAGGCACAAGATGTCAAGTGAAAAGATGCGCAGAGTAATTAAAAACAACATGGTGAAAGAGCTAGAGTGTGATGCTGCAAGAAAAGACACATGTAACAAGACAGATTTAAGAAAGTCACGTCCCACTCTTGGTTTATATTATAAAAATCCTTGTTGAAAATCTTCGGAGACTCATTCCTGGAACACTGACACCAAGCCTCCGGTGGTTTTGGTAGCTAGCTCATTCTCAGCCTCCCCACACCACCACTTTTTAATATCTCAAAAAACATCTTACTGCAGGAGATGAGACTTGATGCTTCATTAATCTGGAAAAGAGGGCAGATATACACATTGTACAGTTTTCAAATGGAGATCGGAGGGCTGCTCATTTCATCAGATATTCCATTTTCTTGGACCAAACAGATTTTGGAGTCCAAGAGCAGAATGAAATGTCTGCATGGGTATTTTTATTTTCTCCCTTTCTCCTCCCTGCCCGCCCCCTTTTTTTTTTTTTTTTTTTTAAAAAAGCTCCTGTTGAGCAATAGATTTCCTGTGATTAGCTCACTTAGTACTGATTATAGCTCACTTCCTCCCAGGGATTAGCTGAAAGCAGCATTATGACAAGCACCATTCAGATGGTGCTACCTAGCCACAGCTCACTTCCTGCCCCATCTCTAACAGCATGTTAGCTCAGCAGCTCAGCAATCTGAAATTATTTCAGCCCTGCAGAAAATTTCACAGAACCAGCAAACCTCAGACTGTCTTCTCCACAAAAAGCGAAATGCATCTTTTTTGGATGTTTTGCTTTCCAACTGGAAGCATCTGGATGGATGAGATTTATTTCAGCAGATGCAAAAAGGAGTTTTCTGGAACAGTATGAGACTACCTTCACAGACTGAAAATACTTCTCTCTTCATTTCAAGTCAGAAACGCTGTGCGAAAAACCCAGCAGTGGCAGACAAAGAATTACTTTCTCGCAGACTTGGCAAACGCAGTCTCAGATCTTCTGCCTGCCAAAAGAGGACTCGTGCAAACGCAAGAACAAGAGTAACCTTGATAATGGCCAGTAAGAGCCAGCAGGATAATCTGTTCCACCTACGGTTATTAAAAGCACATGCAGATGCTCTAATGCAACATGCAGCTCTCAAAGCCTTCCCACCTCTAAAAGGCAGGCACCAATCTCCACGGGACTTGTCGAAACATCTCTTTCCAGATTTCAGGCGTCTCAGATAAAAGTATTTGGTCAATGCTGAATCACATACCTGTGAAAGCTAACAGTTTTATTTAGGAAGCTATAACTAACCTAGGATACTCCAAACAAGCACAGATCTCCCTAATTTACAAGCACAAACAAGTAAGATACCCCCTTCAAATGATGCAGTTGAGAAAACAGATAAAAACCATCTGAGCCTGTCAAACAAACTTTTCATTAAGGCAAAGGCACACATTAAGCAAACTGACTGCTCGGCAAAGTCGAGCCACTACTGGAAACAATAAATTGCCAGCGTTCGGTTTGAGTTTTTTTGCAAAATTAACAGCCACAAGCACCATTTTCCTCCTTCAACCAGGAAGGCTACAACCATGAAGTTTATAAACAGGTCCTTTCTTGCTGTTTTCCCTTTACTGCTACATGTGACAGAGGCAACACAATACTCCCATTCTATCGATAGCATAGGAGAACCTCAGTCTTTTGCAAAAATCAGACTGCATGACACAGGTAACATACCCAGCTAAATTCTTTCCATTTTGTCTTTTTCCTCAATTTCCTTATGATTTTTGCTGAATCACACAAATAGAAGGGAAAACAAAGTACAGAGAAAAATAACTGCCGTTTAATTGCCAAGTGCAGAAGAGAGTTGGGGAAAAAAGAAGAATAAAAAAAAAAGCATGGTCAAACAGAAGAAATAAAAAAAAGCAGAAAGGAAACTATCTTTTGTTCAGAATAAGGAATAATCTCTCCAGAACTGTAACGAGATGTGCTTTCCTTGAACCAAGTTACAGAAGACAAATATCCTATTCACGGGGTATTTGAAAGGGTTACTAAGGCTTCCTAAAGAAAAATATTCTTCAAACCCATTGCCAAACTACATTACAACCTAAAGCAATTCAACTATTTACTCCTTAAGGCACTTAGCAGATGTGCAAAGCCTTGCAGTGAAAAGGAGCAACCAGCCAGCAAAAATGTAATTTTAGAAATAAAACCAGATCCCAGTCTTCTAAGAAGCAACCAGTGGTAGACATCACCTTCTCAGCCCCCAGACAGCCACACACAAACAAGCCTACGGCTCAGGCATCCCCACCCCTTGACGCAGGCACATTAAAGTACAACTTTCACATAATCATTGATAAAGAGAAGTGAAGCAGATTACCCTTCAAAGATTCTGGCAGCCTTCCAGACTGGCAGATCAGGTTCACAAAGTCTGTGTATATACCGCAAAAAAAAAAAAAAAAAAAAAAA
>VWZL01004128.1:290895-305404 GCA_013396915.1 Stercorarius parasiticus
AAGACACAGCAATAGCAGAAATCTTGGTAAGGACAAATTTTTCTCCCAAATTTTCACTTTTTGAATTGGGGAGGGGGGAGTAATTTCTTAATTATCAGCTGTTCTGTGACCAAAAAGAAAATATAACAACAGGGGAAAAATCAGAAGACGCACAGACAAGAAAGAAGATGTGCAAGAGTCCTGGTAAAAGCCCATTAATGCATAGAAAATTTAAGCAAATGAACGGCACTTCACCGTATACTACAGCCACCTGTGAGTCTTGTGACACATCTCCACCTTCTCCCTTTAAGTCATGCATAGCGATCAACTCCCACATGAATCGTCATTTCTGCTTCATAAAATAAATCTGGCGCTATTGAACTGTGGTGGCATATTTTACCACCAGTGAACTAGAAACCTCTTCCGTGCTTTATTGCCTCTGAAACAGCTCAAACACCACAGGTGACAGTATCAGATGGGCCTCCAAAGTGACTTCCCAACTGCCTTTATTTCCCGTTTCTCTTAAGTTTGGCAGGAAAACTCACTCAGCAAGGCTACGACATTGTTATTGCCAGCCGATGACAGCAGCACACAGAAATGGGCCGGACGGCTGAGCTGACAGCCGCTGATGCCCATTCCCACCTTGCTCTGAGAGGCAGCCCCTGCAGGTCCGCACAGCACGATGGAGGAGGAATTAAATCAAGAGGGATCATCCATTTCCACCCTCTGCCGCAGGGCTGAGTTGTTACCACCTACCAGCCGAATTCAGGCCATGCTTGGTTTTATACAGCCCACAGCCACAGTTTTCCTTCAACGAACCATTGTGCAATGCTGCATAATGATAACACGTACTCGAAGGTGTTTGAAAAAGCCTATTCAATCCTCAACAAGGAAATTACTTACCCCTGCTCTACCTACTTAAAAACCTGAGTCAACTAAAAGCAGACAAGACAGCCTGCAGCACACACAGCGCATGCAAATCCATGATTCAAGGTGTTTGTGCTTACTCATATTTCACTAACTAGAAGACAATTTTCAGCCTTTATTTCCATGAGCTGAGGTTTTCTAAAGATCAAAGCAGAATGGGGAAAAGGGCAAGTAGGGAAAGTTTACAAGGAGAAAAAAAAAAAAAAAGTCGTCTGCATCTCATGTAGAGATTCTCTCTTCATTAAACCTGGCATTTACAGGCAGGGAGGGATCACACATTCCAGAGCAAAAGTTATTTGAATAAAGGGTAACCCGTACGAGGTACCTATATAGCTTGGTGCAATTCTATATTACTAACAGCATTCACAGCTGTTTAACCTAGACAATCACCACTCAAAAGAGCAGTAACATAACTCTAAAAATGTCCAGCTACTGGTGTTGGGTGGAGAGATCACCAGTAGCTCTAATAGAAAGCAAAGATTTTTTTTTTAACCTCTGGAAATATTATTGGGCAACGGTAAGACAAGGCCGTGGCTTACCCATCCAGATTAGAGGTCCAGGGCTAACTGGAAAGAGAAGAGGAAACACGCAGCGTGTACCAGGATGGCAAAAAAAAAAAACAAACCCAAAAGAATCCAAGATGAGGGGATCCATCACTCCCACATCACACTGGTAGAGCTGTCAAATGTCAGCTATGGAAAAAATTAAATAAGGGAAAAGAAGAGAGAAATAGCCCCCTGTAGAAAAGCTATCTTTTTCATATACACTCGGGACAGAGCTCTTTGTTTCTCTCTAGTGGCTGGCCAAGGCTTGCTTCAACCGCAGTTATTGCTAGCCAACAGCGGGAACTTAAGCTCAGCTCAGCAGCCCCGGGGGGGCCAAACTGTCTACTCTTCTTGCCGGGCTGGAAAACAGCACCAGCCTGGCACAAAATGCCACAGTGGGAAATTCTGCCTCTTCCGAGTCGGTTTTCCCAGCCACATGCACGCCAGTGGACACCAGTACAGCCCTGCCACCCAGGTGATCACAACCACTTGGAATGGTTCACCAGTTTGCCAAAACCCCTACAGGAACAGACCCAAGCTCAAAACGCTTATTTCTCGATACCCACACTGAACAGAAATTCATTCAGAAACAGCAAAGCCTACAAGAAATCAAATGTAGGATCTGTAAATACAAAAAGCACGTGAGCATGGCGATAAGTCTTTAAAAAAAAAAAAACAAACAAAAACACCACCAACCAAAAAACAACCAAATCAGAGATGGCTTGGGTGGATATAACTCATTTTCTAGGCATATTCTAGCAGTACCATACAGAAAACTAGGGATCGTTTCTCCTGAGAGAATTATATTCCACTTGTGCCATGACAGACAAGTACAATGACTTCTTCGAACACTCAAACGCCTACATGAGAAGAGTTCCCTGCAGCATCCCACTTCTGCAACAGGCCACTTCACTTGCCACTACCTGGGAAAGCTGTTCTTGGCTTGTATGCACAAATTGTTCAAGCCTTAAGCCCTCTTAGAAGCATACACAGAGCTTCTAGACTTCACTGTCACCAGAATAACCTACAAATCAGTGCAGTCGTGTCCAAGGCTGCTGACAGCGCTGCTGCCACTAATGGCTTTGCCAAGGTCTCGTCCCAACCCAAGGTTTTGCCCACATCAGCAAAACTGATGATCCCCCCACCGTAGCCAGGCTGCTTTTGGTAACAGGAAAACCACAAAGCCATGCTTATTGCGGCAGTTACTTGGGGGGAAAATTGGGAACAGGGGATAACAGCAAACTAGCTTCCCAGCAAACAGTGAGCAATAGCCAGCCATAGATCTTGATGGGGAAGCAGGGCGTCCTATGAGTTTGGAAGCAAGACTCTCAATTTATATAAAAAAAAAAACCCAAACAAATATCAATGAGAAAGCAGCACACTCAGGAAGGGGCACCCCAGTATTTCTCTATCAACAGCAGCTCAGGACCATAGGATAGTATCAAGTCTGAGTAAAATACTCCCCAGAGCTCTGCAATGAAACCTCAACACTTCTGTCTGCAGCTAGCCCCTATGAGAGTTCCAAGATTGTCACGTTCTCAGAGAACTTCATTACACTGCTGAAGTTTAAAGTTTTACAAATTTTATACAAAGAAACAAATGATTAGCGGTTAGCCTGTTTTCTCCTGCCATATTTAGCTCTATTAGCAGAGATAAAGACATCTAGATAGGGCACATAACCAAACTCTGCAGTCTTTGCACACCGCAGCCCATCCTTTCCCAGCAATAAATAGTACAAAAAGCACAAACTGTAGCTGTCAACTCAAAGCGACATGAATTTCTACGATCTCTAGGCACATAAAATTTTGGACATGAAGACCCGCGTTCATCAACAGAAAAACAGCAAAGTGTAATACAGAGAACAACATGGGGAAAAGCGAGCGAGGCAAACTGGCTCTCTGTCATTCACCCGCCTTCACACTCCAGAACTCTTCCTGGGACATAGAGGTTTTCTACTTGAAAATCACTTGCACACATACAAGCAACATATTAATGTGCAGTTTAATGCAGCAAATCCCTGAAATTTGGGGAAATGTTCTTCTATGTCTTTCAGGGAGCCAAAAAACTGGATACTAGAATGAGCTTTTTAAACTCATTTTCTGTTTTGTTTTGTTTTTTGGTTTTTTTTTTGTTTGTTTTTTGTTTGTTTGTTTTTTTCTTTTTTAAGTCATTCCTAGTAAAACTACTTCTCACTCTTCTTACTCATAAAAAGGTGTTTATCTAAAATGCTGAAGAAACAAATCCAAACCAACTAGAACTGGGCGTGCAAGCTGCAAATCAAAATATATTTTTAAAAATCAGCCAAAAAAAGCTTAAAATTGTATCATAATTCAAAACCAGCACATCTTTATTTCTCATATGCTGATGTGGAAACTAATTTTTGCCAAGCCTACAAAACAACTACAGATGCCAATAAGCAGAAAAAAAAAAAGAAGATAAAAAACCCCAACTCTTCTATGTATTATTACTACTATGTATGATTCTTACAGTTCACAAATCAAATGTATGATATAAATATCATAAACATATGTGTATACAAATAAATGTACAATGGTTTAAACACCAATTGTGAGTTGTCAAACAAATTTATCAAAATTTTGAAGTGATGTAATACATCCTACCATTTTATGTTAGCACACTTCAGAGAAGTTAATATTTCATCCCTGCTTTAGTGATGGAGAACTAGACACAAATTATCTATAGACATATATGACTGTTTATATAGGATGCTGCAGCACCAGGACCACAAAAATAGATTTTACAGCTCAAGAATAAAATACTTTTTAAAAAATAAAAATACAAAATGAAGAACAGAGTTACCAACTGAATAGACAAAAGGACAGTGAAAACTACACCACCACAGGATAACCAGGACTCTGTGAAGCAGAAGAGCTTCCAAAGGAAGCTGTCAAGTTAAAATAATGTTTAAACAGTTGACAAAACATAATATTGACCTTAGAAAGCTGCAAAAGACTTTAAAAACCTACTTATATCATTGTACAAATTATGACAGGAGTTTAACGCAGAAGCATATGTAAGAGAGCAAACATCTTGTGAAAGGTCCCTATTGCTTGTGACAGGTTGTCTTTGGGCATCTATCAGGTGCTTAACAATTTATACAAGATGTTAAGCAACTGTAAATGTGATCCTATTGAACTTACTATTCAAAGTGTTGCCTTAGGGTGTTCTGTACCATTAGTATTTCAGCCATCACAGCTCAGCTGTAAGGCCTGGCCCCTCTAGGCTACGATGCTGCAGCACTGCAGCACTTGGGGCAGTTGGAAATTAAGTAGCATTTGCAGAGGTTTAAAATTAAGTAGCCTTTCCAGCTCCACATATTGCAACTATGTACCGGTTCAATAGAGAATGAGTGAAATTCTGGGCAGAATCATAAAGTTTCAGTGAAATATCACAGAGCAAGAGTAAATCTTCAGAAAATGCATTTTCATGAGGCTTAGGCATTTACAAATGAAAAGGATGAAGTTCTCAAACCTCACTCCACCTTATTATCTTGCCTCCAACAACAGTTGTGCAATTGTAAAGCAGCTGAAGATGTCTGTGAGGATGAGACTGAACTCACATAAAACAGGCCTCAAAGACTAATGTCTACCACCTACAAAACACAAAAACTCCTCCATGAAACCAAGGCTTCCATCCATGAGCCTCACATACACGCATAGCACCCCAATAAAAAAAATCTAAGCTATTGACTCTAACAGAAATAAGAAATCTACTGACTCTAATAGAAGTAATACAAGCCCCCTTGTCTGAGGGGCTGTAATTCCACTGCAAGGGATGCATGATAATATATGAAAAAACAGAAGACAGACATCGCTCATGCTGTGCCATCAACACAAGAACTGAAGACTTGCGTTACAGCATCACCTTAATCTTCAGCACTAGCTGAGCCCTAAATCACAGGAAGATGAAGGATAAATGACGGAAGCATCACTCTGTGATCGTCTACTCCTTCATCTGGAGGTGCTGCAAAACAAGAGCACTGCAGGCAGCAGCTGAAGCAAGTCCTGGGCCACATCCCAGCTCCAGAAAGCCATTTAAGAGAGTCCTCACACTGAATCTGATATCCATCAAGAAGAGACTGCAGTCAGTACCTTGGGCGAGACATCGATGGCCTGACCCCGCACAACAATTTTATGCCTACCACGTCTTCCTCTCTTTAATTTACAATACTATTAGATGCTACTAATGAGTGTGAACATGCAAATGAGGGCATAAAACATTTTTGTTGCAATAAATCAGCATGAAAGACTTACAAATTATGAATGATTATGAAAATACAAGTATTTTTTTAATACAAAGATTCTCCTCTCATAAAATTTATTTTAACTATGGAAAAAAGTTAACCCTGATATAATACCTTTAAAAGTGGTCAACTTTCCAAAAGCTTGTCATCTAAGGGAAAATTTTCTCAGGTCCTTTCAATTCTGTTAAGAAAACAGGAAGCGAATTTCAGTAAGCCATTTCAAAAGAGTAAAACAGAGATAAAGACCTCTACTAAACTTGGCAACAAAAAGAGAGACCACAAAATATCAGTTTGAGCAGTCACTTGCCGCTAAGTCTACCACTACGCTGCTCACCGGAAAATGGACTATCATCCACCATTGAGCAGGTATGTATGAGCACATAGGCAGTATGTATGAAACTAAAAAGAAAGCACCCGTAGCTTGTTTAGGAAATTAAAAACATAAACAAAGGGACAATTAAAACCCCAAACGTTGAGGATTACTGACAAGTTATTTGACAACATGACAAAACCGTTAAGAGAATGCTGTTTCAGCAGCGTAGGAAACACGATCGCTCTCGTTAATCAGAGTGCCACAGAACAAGAGTTACATCTATTTTCAATCTGGACCAAGATCCTTGAAACAAAGAGATTTTAAGATGCAGTTTTAAATTTAGAAAGCTGGCATCTTGCTTTGGCCCATGGGCTTTGGAAGGACTAAGGAAGTAAAATACAGCCATCACCAGTCACTTAGCCAAATAAGACCTGGTAGAAAAGTACTGCCAAAGACTAACTTCCAAAGATTTTCAATATCAGGGCAAGGAGGATCCCCAACAAGTCATGCTCAAAGTGTTACAAGATGAAAGTCAGTGCCAGCCACATCTCTGACAAGTATCTCTTAGCAGCAATGAGGGAATGGAAGAAATTTATTTAAATCCTGTTAGTGTTAATAGAAATTTTGTTTTGCTGGAGTAACAAAATCATTACTACCATGACCTAAACCAAATTAAAAATCATTTCATCTTAGCATTTTCACCTATCCTTCATTCTTTTAGTTCTTTTAGTTTATTCCCCAATCCTTCTTTCAAATTTATTTTTTTAAGACACTAAAACTTTAGATGCTCCAAGCTCTAATAACATTCTAGATGTTACTAGATGCTCTAGATAACTAGATGCTCCAAGCTCTAGTAACGCTCTGTGGATGTGCCATTATATAGATTTACAAGGTGTCAACTCCTTCCATGAGTAATACTCAACCCAGTTTTACCAAGCATGAGTACATTTGCTCAGCCAGAGAAATACGCATCTCAGAAATAAAATACTTTACAATGAAATAATTATTAATAAATAAGAAAATCATAGAATGGTTCAGGTTGGAAGGGACCTTAAAGATCATCTAGTCCAACCCCTCTGCAATGAGCAGGGACACCTCCCACCAGGCCAGGTTGCTCCAAGACCCGTCCAGCCTGGTCTTGAACACCTCCAGGGATGGGGCAGCCACAGCTTCTCTGGGCAACCTGCGCCAGCAACCCACCACCCTCACAGCACAGAATTGCTTCCTCAGATCTTATCTAAATCTCCCCTCTTTCAGTGTAAAGCCATTCCCCCTCATCCTATGGCTCCCCTCCCTGATCCAGAGTCCCTCCCCAGCCCTCCTGGAGCCCCTTTAGGGACTGGAAGGGGCTCGAAGGTCTCCCCAGAGCCTTCTCTTCTCCAGGCTGAACCCCCCCCAGCTCTCTCAGCCTGTCCCCATAGCAGAGGGGCTCCAGCCTTCAATAAAATAAATAAATATTAAAAAAAAAAAGACATCACAACAGCACACCAAAACACACAGTCCTGCTTGTGAAGAAAGTATCCAAACCAGCTGTACTGAACTATTCTGGATTTTCATTTTCCATTTGTAACAGCTACCTGGAAAAATAATCTTACATCTAAAAATCTCAACACCAGTCCTCTCCTAGAAGAAAAAAAAAAAAAAAAAAGAAAAAAAACCAAGACCAAAACAGTACTATACCACATATATAAAATCCCTGCAAATAAGTCCAGAAGGGCTGGAAAGAAAAAGTAGCATTCACAAAAGCAATGAGTCACCAGCGCTGCCAACACATACTTCGGTTACTGCGAAATACTCCTCATCCCACCACTCTGCCGTACACTTTGCAACATGCCAGAAGCAAAAATCAGAAGGAGGTACTTGCATGAATTTCCTGACTGCGGCAGTCAAGGCTCTCTTTACCACAAAGAATTACTTCGTAAGCTTGGACATCAGTATCAAAGATCCTTGGCATGTTAGCACCAGATTAAAATTAACTGTTCTTGTTGCTAAATATCTTTGAGAATCCTGGACTTCACTTGCATCCTTGAGTGGAAAAAGCAAGGAGACAAGCAGAAAAGATTTTACAAAGTATTTCACACGTGGTGATAATGTCCCAGCTCTGAAAATCAAACACTTCACGTAACTCATTTTTGTAATGGTGACAGCTAGCATTTCACACTTTGAAAAAAAGGTCTCTTTCAAAGTAATAAATCATTTAATAACATTAGAAACCTATTTTTTATGCCACAGCGAATGATGTTAGTATTTTGTGACGGGATCTACAAATAAAGGCCCATTTGTTCATTTCATGTTTGATCTGAAATAACATTCCCGAAAGCTCAGAAACACACGTGAAAGAGGCAGGAAGAGCCGAAAGCCAGACACACAACTCGCCAGCTTGTACAAACAAGGCCCTCAGTGTCAGATCACCGAGCAACATTTTCAAGCCAAGTTTAACATCAGTGATTCCTTTTCCATCAATTTAGTTCCCCGCGGCAGATGACCGCAGACTTGGGGTGCCACAGCACTAGCTCAGAGCAAGTAGAAACAACTGGTTCGGGGCCAGGGGAGAGAGCAAGACCCTCTCCTTTCCCCCTCCAACCCAAACTCTCATATTTACCTAGGTGTAAAATGAAGCAGCACCCTTACAGTCGCGTATTTCTGGTCTAAATTAGTGGCAGCAGGTGGACTTAACAGCCTGGGAAAAACCTCAGGCACCCAGCGTATTTAACACTACTTTAAAACATCAAGTATTTCATGAACTGCAACCAACCTGTTGGCCCAAAGCAAGCAAATGCAGAAACAGTCACCCAAGATCATGTAGGAAGTCAGCCAGGTTCAGAAGACTCAACTGAGATCCAAACGTTTTGAAGCTGCCCAAGCTGACCACTAACCCCATCATGATGTTCTGTATTCCCAAACTACACGAGTTGCAAAACTGAAGTCACATCCTTTTATGCCACCAAGTAGCCGCTGTTGAACTCGGAAGCATCTCCTGGCACACTTGTGGCACACCGACACAGCAGTGGGAAAACTGACGTAGCATGCACATTTAGAGCAATGTTTCAGTGTGAATTGGCCAAAAAGAGCTTATGGACACGTAGCTGGGACTCTCTGTGGATGACTGTTCTCACCCTTCCATCCTTTCTCCTCCTGGTGGCATTTCAGGCAGCCTCCAGGCTGTCAGACCGATGTGACCTGCCTGTAGCAGGAAAGGGAGATCCTTTCCATGACCTCCTAAATTCCAAAGGGGCCCTTTTCAGCAGCACCTGCAGTTGGGCCACAAATCGTTTTTCCTCGATTCTGATATCCTGAATCCTGGCAAAAAGGTGAAAAAATGTTTAAATCCTTGTCTTACAAATTCCTGACTGGTCAAACAGTTTAAAACAGAAGAAAAAGTTGAAAGACTCTTACATTTCTTCTCCTTTTACCTTTTAAGCAATGTTTTGGAACTTTAAAAGTTGATGACTTTAATACATTAACCAAATTTATTAAACAATTTTTATTTTTTTTTTAAACCCTAAAGCAGATAATACACAAGCTCATGCATACTTTCAATTCAGCCCCTTCCAATGAGCTCTTTCCACAAGAAACCGCCCAGCCAGCTCCTGCCTGACCTCTGGGCAAGTGAAGTCCAAATCCCCAGAAGACCCCTTTAAAAGAGGGTGGCCTTTTGCGGTAGGCAGGCTTAGGTGAAAGATATTTTCATTCCTCCAGGTTCTCATTTTCTGGGACTTTTTCAAGAAAGGGCTTAAACATTCAAAGGTAGTTTTAAAAAGCATCTTCTAGAAACAGCCTTTTCTCTCTCTTATCCAAGAGATACCTCTGGTAGTTAAAGCAGTTCTAGAATGATTGTAAATGAAGAACAAATACAACTTAAGAGTAGGAAGTATTACATTTGTTTACAAAGTAAACCCTGCGTTACTGGATAAAATTCTAATTTCACTTAATAAAGAAACTATGGGAAAGCCTACATATGCTGACAGTTACAAACTCCTGTGGGTACGTGCTGAGTCAAACATCCAGGACCTAAACAGGAAGCAGAAAACTGCAGAAAAAAAAAAAGTAGATGTTGAATTGGAAAGGCTTTTTAGTGTATTTCCATCCCTTAATACACCTGCCAGCTGTTCTCATTCTGGTTCATATTACACTAAATCCATTTCTTAAGATGGTACACCACTTTTAAATCACCATTGCCCCAACAGATTGGTTCCTTCCTACAGCTCCTTTTCTTTGAAATGAAAGCAGAGAATCAGAAAGAATTAAACCTGTCTTATCAAAATAACTCCTTTAAAGATAGGAGACAATTTTTGCTAATTGACAGAGAGAACAGCCCTGACCAAAGATTCAAATCCAGGACAGTTGTTGGCAACAGGTAACCACGTATCTTCCAGCACAACATCCAGTATTTCAGTACAAACTCCTGCTGCTTAAACATCCAGCTTCGGACAAACTTGTCATCGCCAGAGCTGCACCAACACCAGGGCTTAGATCATTTGGGAAACAACAACATATCTATTATACAAAGTACCTACTACTTTCTAGGAATCTTAAAAATATTTTAAAATGTATGAACAAAGCTTAGATACATCAATTTGAGAATTTCAAAATCCACTTGTCTTGCCTGGAGAAAAAAAAAAAAAAGAAGGCTCCCCAGTAGTTCATAGAATAGTTCGTAGAATAATTTGGGTTAAAAGGGACCTTACAAGGTCATCTAGTCTAACCTCAATTTCTGAAGCGTTTCAACATAGCATAACCTCAGCCCTTCAAAAGCATAAGGAATTCCTTTTGTGAATAGGGTGTGTCTAATTACCCAAAATTTATTTAAACAGCAAAAATGAAACTCCTGTCAATTTTAAGGCATCTTCCTAACATTTACATCTCTGTCTGCCTGCCAGGTGAGACATTTTCAAAGCCTGATTAAGCCCCATGCCCAGCTGGGAAAACAGAAGAGAAAATAGGAAGAAAGATCAACTTAAAAAAACTGGCAAGTCAGATACAGAATTGGGTCCAAAACCAATGTTTCCAGCTCTCGGTGACAGACACTGTCCACTACATCAGTCAAAATACAAGCACTAAAATGTGTATTTTCCAATTAAAGTAAGGCACAACTTTAGGTAAAATCATGCTCTGAGATCTCACAAACCTTGAGAGGTGAAGTAAGGCTTGAATATAACCAGTGAGCTCCATCTACACCTCGCAGTCTGGGCCCTAGTTAGGTAGGTCACTAGTAGATCTCCAGTTCGCACCTGAGAACATCCCCTACCTCTTACCACCTGCATTTAAATGCAAATAAGCACTTTCTAAAAAAAAAAATCTTACAACACAGCAACCTCAAGACACCCTAATTCCAAACAGCAAAGCACAGTAAGAATCAGGCCTTCAGGGAATGCTGCAGTGTTTCCTTGCTAAAAGGAAACCGCCTTCAAAACGGGTCCTGCCTTCAAAACCGGTGCCTTGCCCAGGGCTTTCTTGCCCTTTGCCAGCACCCTGGACCCCTTTCCTCTTCCCCACCTACTGCCTACCATCCCCCTACACAAGCCCGGCTGCCCTCCCACCGCGTCAGAGCCCAGAGCTTCCCCTCTTGCTGGCGCATGCCTGTCCATGGCCTCGCTATGCCAGAAGGCTGGAGAAAACACCCATTTTTGTCTAACAAAGTCCTGCAAATACTGAAAGCTCACAGGAGATGCAGCCTCCTCCATGGTGCTCCCCGGGTCAAATTGACCTTGCCGAGATGCAGAATCAATAATGCAGTGCCTGGCAGGTGCTGTAGGAGGACTGTATTGTTCCTGAGAGTCAACCTGGTAGCTCAGGCTGGCACCCAAGCGCTTGGAGCAATTGGTTATCTTTAGCAGCGCTGCACTTCATGGGGCAAGTGGTAACCTCAGCGTTTGCAATGTTAAATTTTACTGGAAGAGTACATTCAGTTGCTCTTACTACCACAGCAGGTAGAGAAACCTCTCCAAGAGGACATTGTGCAATTACAAAGCTCTCATCAAGTTTTGGGCCAGGCAGTCAGATTTGATTTAGATTTAGGAAGGAGGTGTCTCCTTGGAAAACTGAAAATTGAGCTTGCTGTAGCCTTTCTGAATCTCTCTCCTAGTTCAAGAGAGTGCCTCTGCTTTGACAAGAACAGAGCAGAACTGATGGCAGCAACTACGTTTCTAGAAAAAGAAGGCAAAGCACCACAACCGCCTTCTTGTGGCAACTCGGTTGCCTTTCCCCAACTGCCAGCACAAATACAATTCATGAGGATGCATGCTAATGAAACACCTGGCTGCTGAAGACCTCTCCTTGCCCTTGCTCTCCCCATCCCCACGCCTCCGCCACCTTCTCCTCCTGGATGTTCTAGTGAGCCAATTCACTTTTAAAGCTTTCTCCCTGCCTCCCAGTTCCTGACCCCAGGACTTGCATCTCTGCTGGTGTTATCACTGGACCCGGCCATCTAGAACAGCATCTCTGTAACTAGGGGTTGTTTTCAGAACAAATAGCTTTTTCTTTGTTGTGGCTGACACACAGACTCGTCAATAAATGTGCGTGTTGTAAGAAACAAGAATGTACTGGCACAAAACTCACAGGGAAGCTCCCAGTGCCTCAGAAACCTCCTAATGCAGAAAACAGATAGAAGGTAGAAGGAAAAAAAAAAAAAACCCAAGAAAAAAAACCAACACCAAGACTGATGCAAGAACTCTGAAGCAGAAGTATCTCTTATTAGTACAACAAGTAGACCTAGATTCAGATCCCTAAGGCTTTCTATACCATCACAAGAACAAAATCTGCAGCATCTTAACACTTCTCCTAAAGTTACTTAGAAACCAAAGGTGCTTGAATAATTTTCTCTTTGAAACATAACCGAAAGGCTGACTCAAACAACACAAGAGTTTTTAAAAGGACAGATTTTAAAATAAGCACCAGATTAGACCTGCCATACATGGTCAAAGCATTCACCCATCCATGCCAGCATCCCTCCCAGAGAGGCAACACGAGCAGGTGCCTCTGGAAAGAAACTCCCCCAGTTGGCCAAACGTCCAAGCTGTAACTTGGTACGAATTTCATCCCAGTAAATCAGCCTCTGACAAGCTGCCGCACAGCATCTTGGAAAGCACATGCCTCAGATACACCGAAACACGTTGCACTGTGCTAAGAAGTGCAAGATGTAGAGACAGAGGCATTATTCCCCATTTCATAACCCAACTTTTTTTTTTTTTTTTAAACACCTATGTCTGCACAAAGCCGAGTCAAATACCACAAACAACTTCGAGTAACTGAGATCTTTTGTATTGTCTTTCTCAAGTATTTCTGTTCTGGCCTCAAGAACTGAAATATCCAACCAGTGAACTTCACAGTAAGGCTTCTCCTTCCTCTAAAACATTACTCAGTGAATTCTTTTTTAAACTGCTCCTATTATCTTAAAGATTCTACTCAAAAACTCCTAACACAAAAGCGTTTCATTTTTACATTTCTATGTTGCTCCTATTTCAGTCTGTAATAAAGAAACAACTAATTCGTCAGTTCTCTGGTAATATAAAACCGGCACAGCTCATTTTGTTACACACAGGAATTTCTTAACCTGCCTCCCCAACATCTCTGTGAGTTAAATGACCTCCATCTCCTAGATGAAGAAACAAAATCACAAAGTAACCAGTCCGCGGTTTTTTAGGGAGGTACCACTCCAGGGCTCCCATTGTGAGGACACTCTGTGCTGCAAAGCAGATCCTAGACTTTTCACAAGAGCAGGCCCACTTTTTCAAGCACAAAACACACCCCCGAAAATGACAAAACCAGAGAAAGACAGAAATGAGAAGATTAAAAAACACACAACACACCATGTTTCAATTGCACCTAACATCGCTATGATTGCAAGAGCTCCAAATTAATGATTATTAAAATGCTGCAATATCTGGACTGTCTTTACTTGCCGTAAGGCAGCACGTGAACCGGTTTATTTTGGCTACTGGCAAAGTGCGACGTTGCTCCTTGAGAGCCTGCTGATGAACTCTCTGCTCCCAAACAAACCTTTGGGCAGTTGCTCATACCTACCAGGCTAAAACCAACTCTATTCTCCCTCCTCCTTGAACAGCTTACCGTTAAACAACTAAACCATCCTGTGTGGCTTCGACAGAATAAATACAAAAAGCAGTAACAAAAATAAAGCAGAAAATAGAGGGAGGAGAAAAAACAAGGTGGTGAAGGGTGTGAAGAGCGACAGTTTGCAAGTGGCATGGAAAGACGTGGGCTAATGGCCACCCAGGTATGACAGTGACTGCCAACGCACCGCTACATTTAAGAACCCGCTGCATCGCCTGCACAGGACGGGGAGGGCTCCACGCTCCCTGGCTGTATTTGAACAGCATTTTTTCCGTGAGGACTTATAACCAAGATTTATATCCCCACCGATGTTTCCCCCCCCTCGAGATTAATGAGGTTTTAACCAATTTCCCAAGGATTAAGAGAGACCCCCCCCCCAGGGCGGCGACGGGCCCGGGACGGGCCCAGGCG
>VWZL01004128.1:305501-316030 GCA_013396915.1 Stercorarius parasiticus
AGATCCGCCGCAGGCCCGGCGGCCTCCACGAGGGAGGGACGGCGCAGGTGGGAGCGGACTTACCGGGCCGCCTCGGGGGACGGAGGGGGTTCAGCGGGCGCGGCCTCTGCGATGGCGGCGGCAGGACCCACCGAAGAGGCGGCGGCAGGAGCCGGAGGGGGAAGCGGAACCGCCGCGCCGGGCGCCGCCCACACGACTACAACTCCCGGCGGGCACCGCACCCGCGCAGGAAGTAGCGTCGCGGCCCGTGCGCCTGAGAGAGTAGTAGGCCCCCGAGCCAGCCTCACTCCTGAGGGCAGGGAATAAGTTATATACATATATAAGTTTTGGTTTTTTTCTAGGGCGCCGTTTTTTTTCTGGGCGCCCTAGAAAAAAAAAACAGAGGCCCACCGCTCCCAAACTGGCTCGCCAGCAGGCCTGCCTCCAGCTCTGGGGCCACCAACAGCAGAAGGACATGGAGCTGTTGGAGCGGGGCCAGAGGAGGCCCCAGAGATGCTGGGAGGGCTGGAGCCCTTCTGCTGTGAGGACAGGCTGAGAGAGCTGGGGGGGTTCAGCCTGGAGAAGAGAAGGCTCCGGGGAGACCTTCCAGCCCCTTCCAGTCCCTAAAGGGGCTCCAGGAGAGCTGGGGAGGGACTCTGGATCAGGGAGGGGAGCCGTGGGACAAGGGGGAACGGTTTCACACTGAAAGGGGGGAGATTTAGATAAGATATTAGGAAGAAATTCTTTGCTGTGAGGGTGGTGAGGCCCTGGCCCAGGTTGCCCAGAGAAGCTGTGGCTGCCTCATTCCTGGAGGTGTTCAAGACCAGGCTGGACGGGTCTTGGAGCAACCTGGCCTGGTGGGAGGTGTCCCTGCTCATTGCAGGGGGGTTGGACTAGATGATCTTTAAGGTCCCTTCCAACCTAAAACCATTCTATGATTCATGCTGTGTTTTAGTGTCTTCTCAAGGTCTGCACCAGCTTACTGAGGTAACAGGGCTGGTGGCAGCCAGCCCGCTCTGCAACAAGGAGGGTGGGAAGGGTGTCTGAGCATGCTTAGCGTTCCTTGTCTGTGCTATGCTCATTCTTGCCCTCAAAGTAATACTGTAAGGGGCTCGTTTTTGTATCAGTCCAGCTGACAAAAAATTAACCCTTCTCCCACCAACTTTTCAGGTCCAGGAGTTCAGTATTACTGGTGAAAGCAGCATATGTTAGCTATAGCAGCAGGACACACAGCAGCTCTCCATATTGCCACTTCCTACCATCAGCGATCTAAGCCACTGCTCAGATGCCTAGGTTCTAAGAGATGCAGTAGTAACACAGCTGAGAAAGCAGTGTACTTGCCCTCAAGGCTTCACCCCACAAATTCCCGTGACACATTTATTCTTCCAGATGACTTCCACAAACATCCACCTGCCGTGCAGCTTGGGCCTCATCTCCTTTGTCAGTCCAGGCTTGAAGCAATACCTGATTTTTCCTTCAGGAGGAGGAGGACATGCATCCATCAGCTCCTTGTCATAAAGGTCTTGGGAGAAAGTAGCAGGCTTGCACTACAGCCTCAAACCTCCATGCAGGTCCAGGCAGAGTGCAAATCAGACTTTCCAGCTTCTGTTGCTTTCAGCCAAGACTTGCTGGCTCTTCTCACTGACTTTCCACAGAATTACTGCACAGCCAATGGCCACAGAAAACTTTCCCCTACAGACCTGCCTTATTCCAGCCCCATTCTTCCAGGAACAGTACTCCAAAGTGACCCTGCTGTGGCTGCTGGACACGGCTTCCTACAGCAGGCAAGGCCATTGTCTTCCCTTCTCTTTGCATATTGCTTTGTTACTTTCCCATTCTGGGTCAACTCTGTATTTGATCCTCCAGGATCAAGCTTTTGCTAATTCATCTCTGCATGTACCTCTCAAGAAACCACAGCAGATTTCTGAACTTCACACTTCCCTCAGCTCTACTTCCCTTCCCTATAAGGTGAGCTTACTTCTCCTTGCTGCTTCGCCCTTGTACCCCTAAACCCACTCAGCTTCTGATCCAAACTGTTTTCAGAATCCTTACCCCGCTCCCGTTCTTTTGTCTCCCTCCCCAGGCACATCTTTTTAAACAAACTAGGAGGGGGTTTTTGTTTGGGTTTGTTTGGTTTTTTTTGTTACACCCATTCATTTGTGATTCAGAAAGTCTTTAACGCATAATACAGCCTTTAACACCCCTGCCCCTTCCCCTTTTCTTTCATTGCTCTAATTCAGTCCTTACACACATTAATGATGGATTTGTTTGTGTCTGACCCTACACACTCCTGCTTCTTACTCCTGAGAACTTACAGGCACCTCATTTCTGTCTCCAAAGCTGCCAGAATTGTTCCACAGGGAAACATCTGCCTTATAGCTCCTCCTCAGTATCTCCCAGCGATCCCAGTAGGAATGGCACCTGCATCCTCCTGTGTCTAGCACACCATCAGGGCATGCCTGCTAAATGCAGTGCTTATTTAATGACAGTAGTTTCTGGTATGGGAGAGAAAGTTTCACTGGAAAATACCTTCATACATAACACTATGACAGTTATTATTTACAACTTTTAAAGAAAAACCTGACTGCTGTATTTATAATGCAAATGCTATGGATTTAAGAAATGGCAAATATTTGCTATTTGCCTAACAAAAAACATCCGTTGAGAAGTTCTGCAATTTCTCTCACATTTTACATTAATCAGGATCACTGTTACTCAAGTTCAGCTGAAAACCTTATCGGTGGGATCCTGATGGGTTTTAGATACGCTTAGTGAACCACGTGCCAGCCAAACTGATTAGTGCACACTGAAACTGTTCTGAAGTCAACTGTTTGGTTAATACTGACAGTGCTAAACTCCCTGTAATTCAAGCCCCTTCTGCCTCAGTTTCTCCTACTGCATCTTACCACTAATGTGGGTTTCCATTCTCACATCCTCACTTTTACAGATTTCCAAATCTTAACATATTTTTGCCACTTGCAGTATTTTTTCTCATTTCTCCAAAGGACATTACCATTTCCTTTCACCAGACTATGGTATCAGGCAGTTCAGCTAAGGAATTCTGCCTGTGATTTTCAACTGGTAGGTGTTATCTGATGTTAAAAGAAAAAAAAAAAACCCAACAAACTGCGAGCTTCCAGATGATAAAGACCTGCCAGAGCCAAGTGGCAACCTGGGATGTTGCCATTCCAAGGGTCAGACTGCAACACAGAATGACTTACCTGCAGAAGAGAGCCAGCACAAGAACAAACTTAACTCTGGGAATTAAAAAACCCACTTGGAGACAAGCGTTGCAATACTGGTCCACAGCCCTGCCGCACTGCTGTGGTTAAACAGGCTGCCAGATCTCTCTGCAGTTGTTCTCTTTAGTTTCTCCCTTCCCCCAAGCAGATGCAGTGCGTGACTCCTCTGAGGTAGCGGATGAAGTACTGGTGCAGCCATCATCATTCAGCACAGTCAAGGGAGAACAAGAGCCCAGTGTCAGAGCACTTGCCAACCTGTCGTGGGCGAAGTCACAAGACGAGCTCTCTATTGAATTCCATCAGAAGCAGAAGAAAGATGCCCAAGGGATCCTGAAGCTACAGCTGGACAGTGATGAAAGGCCGATTCTGCTGATGAGAAGTCCTGGCTGCACAGAGAGCCCTCAAAGGAGGTCAGAGTTTGGAAACCAGAATTTTCATTCATCCCCTTCACACCTGCACTCCCACAAATCACGTGCTTTTACTAATGTACTCTCAGCTTATAGGGAATAAAATCTATTTTCTCCACAACGGCCCCCAGGAGCTACCACAAGCTTATATTGCCACCTACTGACAATTAGAAACAGCAACCGAGCTCTTCTGTCAATCCAGAGCAACTCAGGTTTTCCATTAAGTAATTTCCTCTCCATTTGCTTCTTTTCACCAGATTTTGTCTTCCAAGGGTTATTCTTTCAGCTTCTGGTATAGGGAGAAATTTCTTTCAAATTTTCTAAACTCTTTCAACTCTGACTAATTGGACCAAGAGCAGCTAATCCCTCCCAGTTAGTAGAATGGGAGAGATCATTTAAGCTTCTCCTGTCCCAGGTAAGCACAGAATGCCTCTTCACAAATTCACACGTAACCCATCTGGACAGTGTAAACAAGCTTAAAAATCAGAAACTTTAATGACAGATAATGCTTTTCATACCCTTAATAACCAATCCCTGAGTAAGTTGGTTTAAATTCAAGAAATAGCAACACCTCTGCAAGAGGCAGCACTGTAGTTGAAGCAGGCTCTGGGCCAGGGGGAGAGACGGGGAGACCGAGACTGTATCAGTCCTTCCAGCTTTTTGCAGCGCTATTCCTACCCTCCATCTGCTTTGTCTATTGACAACGCACCCAAACAGTCTTCTGTGTGTGAAAGGTGTTTGTAGGAATTAGGCCAAGGGAACTATAACCCATTATGGGACTCTCACACATTACCAAGATATAATTAACAGTAGAGTAGGATTAATTTAGGAAGCTGATGTAAAATTCAGTTAGTTTTGCTGGATGAAGGTCAGTCATTCCGTATTTCTTTATTCTGAGCAGGTCAGCGGGGAGAAGTGTCCGTATTTGTATACAGCTGCGAGAATCAGACTGGAACAGAGCACCGTGGCAAGAAGAGTCATGACACACACTAAGGAACTATGTTGCCTGAGCCCCACTGGAACCTGCAGAATCGATTCCTCGTATGCCTACAAAGAAAAATAAATGGATTACACGCTTTTAACAAGCTATTTCTTTCTGATTGCAACGTAGAGGATTAGTAACCAGACCACTATTTAACTAGCCCTTTGCTAAGGTTTCTGGGATTCAAAATGAAAACCGAGATGGGACATCGCCTTTCAACGTACAGCAAGCAGAGCACCAGCCACTCTTGTGGCACAAAGGACAATAAATTTATCTGCTACCATTTTGAAAGGTAGCCATTTATATCCTCTGTATCTTTGTTCTTACAGTAGGCTTGCCATTGAGGATGTGTACGTAATACAGAATGGAAGAGAGAAGTTCTCAGAATGAGCATTTCACAGGTCACTGGGAAGTCAGTTTTCTCCAAGGCAAGCAACTATTTGGTTGCTCTGTGATGCAGGAAGCTCCAAAATGTTTTTGGACAAGCGCTGCACATATCCCAGATGTCTGCAGGTATCTTAAATATAGGAAGGCACGCGTGTTAAACAGAGTTTTTATGAGACAAATTATTATTTCTGGATTTCTACGCTACTGCAGCCCTTTTGAGTATCAAAGGCAGTTGCTGATCCCACTAAAGTTCCAACTTTCCTTGGTTTTGGACACAGAATAAAGAAACTTCACTTTTTCCTAGATACTTAGCCACCTAGTTAGCAACCAAACAAATAGAAGTGATTATTTTTTTTTTTAAGATGTTATTCCTTCAGTCTTTGGGGTTTTACCCCTCCTTTAGTTAGACCACAAAGTAGTTTTCCACTTTGCTACTCCTCTGAATTATTATGCAGAGACCTTTCTTAATTTGACCACTGCCAATTATATCTTAGAATTCTAAGTAAACTATTAGCAAAAGGTGAGGAGAGCAGCCCCATAAAGGGCTAGAGAGCACAGAGTGACTACAAGCATGTTAGAAGGGTAGGATGACCCCCGTCAAAAGGCAGTCAGAAAGGAAGAAGGGAACCTCCCTAAAGGGAGAATTAGTGATTAGTTCCTATGCTACGGAAGTCACTAATCACAGAAAAAAGGCAGCAATTGTTAAAACAAGAATGAAGAATTCCCACCAGAAGTAAGAACTCACCAGTTTGTGTGTTATGCTGTACCACTGACAGGGGCCGACGTTTTTGCCTGAACAGGGAGCTTCCACTTCAGCAGGCTTCCAACACTCTGCTGACAGGCGATCTATGGAAGATGTTAACGCGTCAGCAGGATCCAGATGGAATGAAACAATACAGCCTGCAAGACTTTTCCAAATGAGGCATCTTTCCTCCACAACAGCTAGACAGAATCTACTCCCTGAAAGCCAAGAGGTGAAACAGCACTGACAGAAATATGCCAGCTCACCTGCAGTCAAAGTGATGCTGGGCAGTCCTTTTCAGGAACTTTGCAACTCTTCCCTTCCTGATACAGTAGGTACCCAAGGAAGACCCTCACCTGTGTCGCATCTGGTCCCTTCTGTCCTTAACAGGGCACAGAATTCATCAGTGGCCTGTAGACCCCTCAACTTTAGCCATACAGTTATAATTTTTCTTCCCCCAAAACACAGAAGCCATTCTTCCATTTCTCCTTGTTGGTCTCCTGTTGGCACATGGAAGAACTCCCCTCCAATACTTTAAATGCTTTCATATTAATAATATGTTTTCCTGCTCATAAGTAGTGAATGTGGCAGAAAAATGGGAAGATGTCACACCCCTTTTTTAATTGACCAGGCAGTCTTCTCTGCTCCTAAATTTATCCCAGAAAATCATTGCTGAAATAATGCACAAGTGAAGATAAAGGAGCTGAGAATCATTAGCACGTTTGACTTAGCAGCTAGCAAGAATGATTTTGTGACAGGAAATACAATTCATAGCAAAAATGTAGGATTTCATTGTTCATTTAATTTGGAATATATATTGTCAGTGGATATCAGGTTCTTGTTTCACAGGAGTCTGAGACTCCAACCATCCTAACCTTAAGGCACACAGTTTTCTACGTTCCCCCCTTATATATAGGGAATATATAGAGAATATATAGGAAGTGTTATGAAACCATCAAAATACTCTGATTGCTCTAAATATGTGATAGCGAATATTAAATATGCCACGCGTGGCTTCAGCTGCCAATAGAAACACTGAAAACGCGGTCTGAGCAGCTGACCTTTAACAAGCCAGGGCCTGCCGGGACTGTGACAAACACACCAGCTGCCAGCGCTTTCAGTACAAGGGTACAACAGCAGCAGCACAACACCAAGAAGTCTGTTGACAATTAATCTGCCATTGGTCAGGCAGCAGCAGCAGCAGCAGCATTCAAAGAGGAAGACAACATGGTCTTTATCAGGGCCACTCTCTTCCCCTTGCGTTCACGTGACTACTGAGACCTCCATCTCCGGAAGACAAATACAGAACCAGATTCGAAGCTCTGGATTGCCCACAATTATTCCTTTCTCCCCAAAAGAACACTTAACAAGAATCTCACTGTCACAACAGCAGACCAGTACTTCTGGGCTCTTCAGAACAACCAACGCCTCCTCACTCTCTTCTGCCGGCCGGTGGTAGCGCCCATGCACAGGCAAGGCAGCTCTAAAACAGCGAGAACACCCAGGGTCGGGTTCCATGTACAAGAGAACAAGAAGGTTTGTGGCTAAGTACTCAGGAGCCTCCACATCGATCACATCAGGAATTAACACCGCCTGCAAATGGAGAAAGATACAGATGCAGCTGCGATCAGAATTGACACAAGGGAGAGATGTGAGGAAAAAAAAAATGTATGAACTTTTTGTGCATGATTCTGGGATTTAAAAGGCCACTGTCTCCTGCGGTAACCTACTGCAGCATCAGAAGGGAAAACTATTTTCCTCATTCTGTTTTCTAACACTGGGCCTGATCTTGTGGTCAGGAAGATCAAGTTGGAAATTCTGTCCTTAAGCTGATGCAAAATAACTTTTAAAGTCCCTCTCCAATGAGTGATTCTTACGTGTGAAAAGTTTACAGTGCAGCCACGCCTACAGCCAAATCCAAGAGGCATTAGCTTAACGATGCATATAAGCAAGGCCATACCAAGCACTCACAAGCATCCCAACAGCAGAAGTTGCCCAGCATCTTTGCACACATATGTTTTAAGTGAATTAAGCACCTAAGGAGGTTACCTTAAAGCCACAGCCTTAGCACATCTCCTTACCCAAGATGTGAAACAAACACTGAAAAGTAATGCAGAAAGCTGTGATGAAAATGAAGCTGTGAACCTACTCAGTCCAAACGTGCAGCATTCTACCTAGAGTCCACCACCACCGCTTTTGTGGGCGTTAACCTTCCGTCTTCCCAACCTGAATGGCTTTCACCACAGCCCCTCATCTGGGGCTGAGCAGAGTTGCAGTGGCTCCCTGGTACGCATGCCTATGTGTGGACACATCATCAGCATATGACAAAAAACACCCTGCACCGACAGACGATGCTGATCAAGCCAAGAGATACAATGAGATGTCACGAAGATGATACTGTGCATCATCTCCTTCCAGGAAAAGAAATTAACCACTTTGGTTCAACGAGCCAGATAATGATTACAACTTCCTAACCATGCCCTTATCTGATTAACTGCCAGATGTCTTAGCTTTGGGGTTGTTACCTTTGTTAAATTGTGCTGCTGCAGCGATGCCAGCTCGTAGGGATCCACATAGATTCCTGGTGGAAGACGAGTTCTAGCTGCCACTGCGCATCCTCCTGCATCCTCCCCCACTGCACCGAGTTCCACCTTCACCAGCAGGTCCCTTCAAACAAGCAACAGAAGCAAAACATTTACACCTGCACTTCAAAAGATGGCACAAAAATCCCCCAAGAGACATACTCTGCAACACACAGAGATGAGATGCAGCTCTTGCGTACTATAAAATAGTTCTCTGTTTAGCCACGCGGTCCTTCTCCAGTGAAGAAGAGGTAGTGCACCCTGACCCCACACCCATGACCAAAATGAAGTTTCACTTCTTTGTTAACTTCTCAGAACAACCAACAGCCTCCTAGATCTTCATCTTAGAAAAGGGCCGCCTGTTCTTCCTCTACGGCTGGAGAGGGTACAGCAAAGGGCTACGAAGATGATTAGGGGACTAGAACATCTCTCTTATGAAGAAAGGCTGAGGGATTTGGGTCTCTTCAGTCTGGAAAAAAGACGACTGAGGGGGTAATCTTACCAAATCTTATAAATACTTAAAGGGTGGGTGTCAGGAGGACAGGGCCAGGCTCTTTTCAGTGGAGCCCGGCAACAGGACAAGAGGTAATGGGCACAAACTTGAACATAGGAAGTTCCATCTCAACATGAGAAGGAACTTCTTTCCTTTGAGGGTGGCAGAGCCCTGGCACAGGGTGCCCAGAAAGGTGGTGGAGTCTCTGTCCCTGGAGACATTCCAAACCCGCCTGGATGCGTTCCTGTACAACCTGCTCTGGGTGACCCTGCTCTGGCAGGGGGTTAGACCCTCTCCAGAGGGCCCTTCCAACCCCTACCATTCTGTGATACTATAGCTGTAATTGTTAATTATATTCCTCGTGCCTAGCTGTGCCTTCAGATCACAGCTGAGTGACCTGACACAATTGTGAATTATGAGAGAAACTTCTTCAGACGTAAAATTACCCAGCACATTATTCCAATGCAGTGTCAGGGTGAGAACTCACCTGTGAAACCCCTCTTTCAGAAGCTCCTGCGTGACAGTGGCATCCTGACACGCGGCCTGCACATCTAAGATAGCACAGAATGAACGAGTATCAGCATTTACAGAATAGAACACAAAATTACCACACAGGCAGACAACCTTAACAAGCAAAGTCTACAAACACATCATCTGCAAAACCTCTCACAGCAAAAGGGAAACAGTATTTCAATTTAGTACAACCAACACCCGTTTTGTCAGTGGAACAGCAAGCTTCGGCTACCACGAAGGCTGAAATATCTCTCTTTTATTTTCTCCAATAGAGCAACTTTCAAAAGTGTGCTTTTGTTTTCACTAAGGAGTCTGTAATAATCACCACTTTTTCCCCACTGCAACCCCCATTGCAGGTGTGATTCTTTATCTCCTACATCAGTCCCTGTAACACCTATATTTTAACAATGAATTTTCTGTTACAGCCATTCTTCTCTTTATTTTTTTCTCTAGGTTTCCACAGGGTTTCACTTTCAGATCTGGAACTCCAGCCACCTTATGTACAACATCAGTATCTGTTTGAGTGGAGAACTAAAGCAAGGCAACATTGGCTTAATAAGAAATTTTGCAGAAGGTATTGCTGCTGGTTTTGAGTTACTTAGTCTGGAAAACTGCTTGCTTCTGCTGTTAATTTCAATTTCAATAATTAATAACTATTTCAGCTGGAAGGGACCTACAACGATCATTTAATCGAACTGCCTGACCACCTCAGGGCTGACCAGAAGTTAGAGCATGTTGTTGAGGGTATTGTCCAAATGCCTCGTAAACACTGACAGGGGCATCGATGACCTCTTTAGGAATCCTGTTCCAGTGTCTGACCACCCTCTTGGTAGAAAAATCATAGAATTGTCTGGGTTGGAAGGGACCTTTCAGATCATTGAGTCCAACCATTGACCTCACGCTGTCAAAACCACCACTGAACCATATCCCTCAGCACTACATCTGCCCATCTTTTAAATACTTCCAGGGATGGCGATTCTACCACTTCCCTGGGCAGCCTGTTCCAGTGTTTGACAACCCTTTAGTGAAGAAATTTTTCCTCATACCCATCCTAAACCTCCCCTGGCACAACTTGAGGCCGTTTCCTGTTGTCCTATCACTTGTTACTTGGAAGAAGAGACCGACCCCCCGTGGCTACACCCTCCTTTCAGGGAGTTCTAGAGAGCGAGAAGGCCTCCCCTCAGCCTCCTTTTCTCCAGGCT
>VWZL01004128.1:316104-343941 GCA_013396915.1 Stercorarius parasiticus
CGTTGCCCTTCTCTGGACACGCTCCAGCACTTCAATGTCTCTCCTGCAGTGAGGGGCTGTTTCACAATGTCCCGTCTGAGCCTCCCCCCGCCCGCACTCACGGAGGCCGCAGAGGAGCGCTGCCAGCCCGGCGCCGAGCAGCGCCTGGCCCCGCCGCCGCCGCCCGCCCGCCATGACGAGCCCGCTCCCCACGGCCTGGCGCCGCCCGCCGCGCCCGCCTGACCTTCCCGCCCCTCTCTCCGCGGGACCCGCCGCCGAACACCGCCCCGCCGTTAAACACCGTCCCGCCGCTTCACCCTCGCCGCTCTCCCCATTTGCTGCGCGGGCCCGCAGCGGCAGGGGCCGGACGGTCGCCACCGCGTCCCGCAGGCGCTGGCGGGGCAGCCCCGAGGGGGCCTGTGGCTGAAGGGCCCGGCCGCGGCGCCGTAGCCAAGGCAACCGCGCAGCGCAGGCCGCGGTGGAGTGCGGTAGGTCTAGGTCGCCGGTTGGTCCCAGCCCTGGAGGAGATCGGCCCCGCTGGCTGAGGTGAGGGGAAGGGGCGAGAGGCGGGAAGGACGAGCCCAGTCTTGCCCCGCTTCTCTCTCCGTGTTTGGGCCTCGACCGCGTCTGGCAGAAAGAGGCGGTAGAAAAGCGGCTTTTTAACGGCAAAAGTAGCTCTGCTGCAGCACAGAACTTGGCAGGGGAAAAAAATCCCACCTATTTGTGTTACAGAGCTTCTGGAACCGGCCTTTTGTGCCCGGTAGCAAAGGTCTCCGCCTGCGTTACCTGAAGATATGAAACCTCTTTCACGCAGATCTGAGTGGCTGCTTCTCACGTTTGTGTTTCTCGTCTAAGGATTCCTTTGCTGCTTCAGAGGTGGAGGCCTGCTCTTCTGATCGTCAGTCACCCTTCAGAAAACCATTTTGGTTCGGTTTGAAACATCATTTCTCATTTTAAGATAGTGAAAGTGACTCTTGAGTGACTTCTTGCTTTTCTCCCCAAGTCATAAAACTATTTAAAAGCAAAAGGTATAGCAGCTGTAGTTAATTTTGAGTATTGAGAAAATTACTGCAAATTGGAACTCTTTCCTATGTGTTTTTTAACAAAGAAGGAAGACTTGGAGTCAGCTTCAAAGTAGCTTTTGAAGATTAAAGCCATTTTTCTTGATTTGGAGACATACGTTAATTTTTGGAGTATAATTTCTTCCTTACTGCAATCTGTAGAGTAGTCGGAGAAGAAGAGAACCTTCCCATTTGATATATTTTCCCTTATTTAAAACCAAAAGAAAAATAGCACATGCATTCAGTGTTGTACGCTAAACCGGGAAAGAGGATCTGCAGCAGATCTGGATCTTCAAGTCTCCTCTAATATTTCACCTGACTGGAAAAGGGGACAGAGCGAAGGGCAGGGCTGACGCTGAGGAGTTCTCGAGAGCATTTTGGGTACGGACAAATGCGATAAGGCAGAAAAAGAAAAGTTGTCGCTGTAAGACAGACTGACATTCCCCCCCTCCTCTTGTAAGACAAAATGCTTCAGAGAGGAGTAAAAAGGATAATTACGGATTAACTTCCTAACCTCATTCATGCAGTATCTGACCAACACACTGATACCTGAGAGTTTAGTAGTCCTTACTTTAAAATTATATTCTAGGACGCACAGTATGTGCTAATCTGTATAAATACAGCCGTATGTTCAGTGGGTTAGTCAGCCCTTCCTCCCTCTTTCCAACCTCTTTCTCCACCTTCTAAGTAAGGCAAAGCTTCCCGGTTCCTACACACGCAGCAGCTCAGCATTTTCAAATCTTCTGACATCCTTCACCTTCGTGAATGTTTTGTAATTTAAGCTCTGCCAGTGGTAACATGCCGTGTAAAAAGCATTTCCATGTGTCGCTTGGGAATTTTCAGTTTTTCAGTTTCATCGATGGTGTATGTTAGTTTGAGGAGGAGTAAACAGTTGAACATCATCTTCTCTCTTTAAAATGAATTCATATTTTCATTGTCACCTAACGAGGAGTCTAGTTACTTTCATTTCTGAATCTCTTCTCTGCCCTTATCCCATCTGTCACGGCTGACAGATACGCTGCTATACTGAGGTCTCCCTGAAACTGTAAGAAAGCTTTACAAAAACTGACTAAGTATCCCTCCTTTTAAAATCTTTTTAAAAAGGGAGGAATTCCAGTGTTACATACGTCAACATTACGGATGCAAAGTTCTCCCTTATCATATGACATAAGGAATATGATATCCCCAGGTTTGTGACAGAAACAGAGACAAAGGATATTTGAACCACATCAGTACATTTGTATCTGTTCAAAGCAAATACGCGTAACAGACAAGTGTGTATAATAGAATTCCGTCTTTGTTGCGTCTCTTGCAACATTCAGATTTAATTTTGTGGAAACTCTTTCAGTGGGGTTCCAAGACATTTCAAATTTTTGTTTTATCTGCATTTTTCTGAAGATTTTTTTCAAATATGCTCAAATAAGCTTACAGCAGAAATATATCATTGTATGTTTACAGAAAAATCGGCTTCTCCCTGAAGTCATGCGTGGAGCTTTCATAGGAACTGACAGACCATACAAAGTTAGAAGCCTGGTGGTTAGAGCAGAAAAGGGTTTGGTAAATAATTCCTGGCTTTCCAGAGCAATGGATACAATATGCAGTAAGTGTTGTTTGTAAAGAAACTGTCATACATTGATTTACTATTTTATGACATTTTTCACTTTAAAAAATTAATAAATATTTTAAAAGTATGTTTTATGACAACGATGTAAACCAGAAGTTGGGATTCACTCTGCACCCTGGCACCCGGCTCACAGACTATGTAGGGATGTGTTCACGTTCCACTGAAATCAGAGAGACACCGTGGCTGTGTGTCTTTGCTGAACTTGGGTCACTGTAACCCTGACAGAAAGAACAGGACTGAGAGACACTCACACTTTCTTTCCCTTTTTTCTTTTCCTGTTTTTCAGTGAGCTTTGAGGTTGCTGAGGACACCGCTGATAAAGCTGACCACGCTGCAGCCAGCACCAAGAGCTGTAATGACTTACATTGCAAAGAAGTGCGGCATCTGCTTTCAGCCTCCATCCATTGTCCTGATCTACAAAGATGACAGCGAGGATAAGACTCGCCAGCGCATCATGCCTGTCCGAAATTTCTCCCAGTTCTCAGGTGCGGTGTGTTACTTGTAGCCTTCCCCAAGTCTCCTCTAAACACAGGTAGTTGATAACAGCATTTTTACTAACAGCTGGGCGGCTTCTCACCGGCACGCAGGGAGTGCAAAGAGGGGTTGATTTGGGGTAAGGCTGTCACCCCTGAGGAGCCCAGGGCTACATCTGAACTGGAATAGTGGATCTGCTAAATCTGGAAGTCTTCCCTGTGAGGGTTTGGGAGAAGAGAAACACAACCCAGCAATGCGTGCTCACAGCCCAGAAAGCCCCCTGCACACTGGGCTGCGTCCCCAGCAGCGTGGGCAGCAGGGCGAGGGGGGGATTCTGCCCCTCTGCTCCGCTCTGGGGAGACTCCCCTGCAGTGCTGCCTCCAGCTCTGGGGCACCAACAGCAGAAGGACACAGAGCTGTTGGAGCGGGGCCAGAGGAGGCCCTGGAGATTCTGGGAGGGCTGGAGCCCCTCTGCTGTGAGGACAGGCTGAGAGAGCTGGGGGGGTTCAGCCTGGAGAAGAGAAGGCTCCGGGGAGGCCTTATAGCAGCTTTCCAGTATCTGAAGGGAGCCTACAAGAAAGCTGGAGAGAGACTTTTTACAAGGGCATGATAGGACGAGGGGTAACAGTTTTAAACTGGAAGAAGGGAGATTTAGATTGGACATTAGGAAGCAATTCTTTGCTGTGAGGGTGGTGGGACGCTGGCCCAGGTTGCCCTGTGAAGCTGTGGCTGCCCCATCCCTGGAGGTGTTCAAGGCCAGGTTGGACGGGTCTTGGAGCAACCTGGTCGAGCGGGAGGTGTCCCTGCCCAGGGCAGGGGGGTGGAATTAGACGATCTTCAAGGTCCCTTCCAACCCAAACCATTCTGTGATTCTAAGAGGATTCGTTTATAGGAAGAGATTCTTCATGGTGGCTTTCTCTTTAGACTGCAGCTTGGCTGCTGAGCAGCTGAAGAATAACCCTCGGCACAAGGCTTACCTAGAAGGAGTCTCACTGCGTCAGCTACAGAAGCTGTACAGTTTGCTGAAAGGTCACCTGGGAGGAGAGAGCCTGGCTGAGAGCTTGGAAAAGTTTCAGCAGGAAGAGACCATTGATCCAGAAGAGGATATGAACAAACTAGATGACAAGGAACTAGCCAAAAGGAAGAGTATCATGGATGAGCTCTTCGAAAAGAACAGGAAGAAGAAGGACGACCCAGATTTCATCTATGACATTGAGGTTGAGTTTCCACAGGATGAGCAGCTGGAGTCGTGTGGCTGGGACGTGGAGTCAGATGAAGAAATCTGATTCCAGACAAAGATGTCTTTGATGGGCAGTTCAGACACAAATCTCACAGTCCCAACAGTGAGAATAATGTCAGCGTATGTATCTCACTGCATCGTTTTCAGTTCACGCCATCGATGCACGTTACATTGGTACGGAGAACCCAAGGCGTAAGATGCTACAGCAATTCCAGGTTTAAGTGAACTTTGTTTAAGAAGCCGGACTTGATGAAATGGAAATTGCGCAGCTGAACTTACTGGGTGTTTTTAGTCTTTTCCTATGTATGAGTGCCTAAAGTAATTTTAAAATATTTACTCTTTCACTTGTTTACATTTCAGTCAGCTTTGGCTGAAAACCTCACCAGCTTGCCTTCCTGTGATTTCTCTTCAGCTTCCTCTGAAAATGAAGTGTTAAATATTTATGTCTTGAAAGCAGTGTTAAAGCTTTATTTTATGCATATGGTATTTATTATTATTTCTCAGAATGTTAAATATATATTAGTCTCTCTGGATAAATCAACATTGCATTGAGAATATTACCCTGGCGTTTCCTGAACAATGCTTAATTCACCACCTTCAGCTTACACAAATATAAATCCTTATATTTAAGAAACAGAATACCTAGAAAGTAAGTCTTGAAAATACTTTTGAAAATACAGTGATTTCAAGCTGATGAAGTGAGGTGTTTTGCTTCCTTCTACTACTAGATGATGCTGTCTCAGTTAGTGCTCATTTCTGGGAAAATGTGCTTGAACTATCTGAAAAAAAGTAGTGTGGTAGAAGGTCCCAAAGGCTGGGAGTCATTTAAGAATAAAACAAAACCTTTACCCCTGCTGCCTCATCGGCCTACAGTTCCCGGCTCAGTCAAAATCCTGCTAGGGGAGAACCTGACGTGACAAGTAAAGTTACAGCAAAAGGTCCTCCATGTAATGTTTTCATGGTCACTGAGAAATTCATCTCCGCAAACGAATATTTTAGTTTTTAATCCCATTGTCCACCTCAAACCCGGCTGGTTTGTACTAGCCAGGTCCTTGTAAGAATTGGAGGACTAAGATTCTTTAGAGAATTATGTGACACCAAAAGCTTCCCAGGTTTTGGCTTTCAGAATCTGGGTGGCTGTGAGAGTTGTGAGTGGGACGGGCCTTCATCCCAGGTTGAGTGGCCTCAGCAAATTGATGCCAGAGGCAACTAAGAGAGTAAAGTGCCTCCAAGACAGTTCCTGTCTTCCTTCTTGCAACCACAAATGAATTTAAACCTGTCAATTTTATCAATAAGACATTGTATCATAGCACAGAAGCTGGGGTTTGGAAGAGCTCTCCTCCCATGCACCGAAATGATAGAGCCAGTTCTGTGAAAAACCTGCAACAGGTGTCAGTTAAACCACTGTCCTTTGTCATCACTGGAGAAGATGAGAGAGCTTACGTTTGTCCAAGGGAGTCTTCAGTTAGAGGAGAAATGGAAACAGATGCCTCATTTGCCAAAAAATTAAAAAAATACGCCTGACTCAGCTCTTCCAGCCACCAAGGGGTGTGTAAATCTCCATCACAGGCCTTGCTCCGTTTCCACCCAAAAATAGCAACATAACAGCATATAAAGATCTCCCACTTAGGTGGGAGGGGACGTGTGGGGACCTCTGCTCCACACCCTGCCTGCCCCAGGCCAGCCCAGACCCGGCTTTGCCCTGGTGGGGCTCAGAGGATGGAGCCTGCACCCCCTCCCTGGGCACGGCCATCCTCACTGGATGAGGTCTACATGAGGTCTAACAAGTGCCTAGTTGAGGGGGGTAAGCACCACCCTGGATTGTGAAGTTCTTGCTGGCCCATTTCTTCAGCCAACCCCAGTCCTTCAGGATGGCAGCCCTACCCAGTATTAACTGGTCCTCCCAATTTGGGCTCATCTGTGAGCTTGACACAAAGGTACTCCATGGCCGCCTCCAGATCATGGACAGAGACACCAAATGGCACAGATCCCAGATCAGAGCCCTGCCGTACATGTCTTCTCACCAGCTTCCTGGTACAGTGCGTCCTACTAACAGTGCATCCCTCTGTGCTTGATCATCCAACTGATCTTCACCTAGCTGGTTGCCTGCCCACCCACCCAGACCATGACATCCTCACTTGGATGCAAGAACGTTGCGGGAGACAGTGTTGAAAGTCTTGCTGAAGTTGAGGGAAAGGGCACCCACTGCTCTCCCCTTGCCTACAAATCCAGCCGCTTCTTCGTAAGAGGAAAGCAAGTTGGTCAGGCATGACTTACCCTTGGTCAGTCCACACTGCCTGCTCCCAGCCACCCTCTTCTTCTAGAAACATGCTCCAAGAAAGTACACTCCATGACTTTCCCAACATGAGGGGGACCATCCTGCTGCTCCCCAGGATGTCCTTTTGGCTGTGACTGAAGCTGGGTACGACATTTGCCTTTCTCGAGTCACTGAGGAATTCCCCTGGTCTCCATGACCTTGCAAAGATGACGAACATTGGCTTTTTAAGGACATGAACCACTCTAAAAGTGGAAGCTTGTCTTATTGCCCTGACATCCCTTGCACATCCCAGCTCTGGGTGAGCCTTGGCTTTCCTGGCACCATTCCGTGTGCCTGGGCAAAGCTTCTAACCCCTCCTGTGATAGAGGAGCATTGAGTATCCCCCACATCGGCTCAATATGAGCAAGAATTCCCATGATTTATCCACACCCAGGGCAGTGCCAGGCACCCAAGTTCCTACCTATGTGCACTCCTGCCTCTGCGCCCCACATCCCCCTGCCAAAAGGAGAAGCAGCAGCAGCCACAGCAGTGGAGGAACTGCACACATCCACCTCCCGAGGCTGGACCTGGCACCCACAGTAGGGGGGAAATGGCCCCAGGGAGTGGGGAGCTCACAGGAGCACCCCGCCAGCGTGGAGACACCAAAACGTGGCTGCGGTACCCAGTGCTGGCGCAGACCCACCAGAGGACATCATGGGGACGTATTTATAGGTCACTGTTGTCCCTTGGGCGTGTGGGCTTACGGGCAAAAGAACGGCTGAAATAGGCTGAGGGATTCCCCAGTTGGGGCCTGATTTGGTTTTGGCTATTTCAGTCTAAAACAGGGCCAGAAATAAGCCATTTTCTAAGGTAGGTTTGACAGCTGGGTTTCCAGAGCCTTGCCAGCGCTCAGCCCCAGTGGTGCTGCCGACGGGTCCAGCATGGTCCGATCTACACTGTTTTTTCCAGCCCGGCACGGCATTCAGCCACGCAAGGCTCACCAGTGGCCTTGGTCCCTGTCCCCATGCCTGCTGCCCTGCTGGCCCCCGCCTGCACTGGCCCCTAGCATCGCCCCCAGCCCCACACCAACCTCAGCCACCTGCCAGGACAACCCCAGTGTGAGGTGGAGTGACACGGGGCTGTCTGGGGGCATCTCGAGCCCCCAGCACACCCCGCATCACCCCGCCGAGCTCATCTGAGGCCAGGCAAGGACAAGCCCCCATCATGCCCACCCTGGCACTGCCACTTGCTCCCCCACACCCCGTCTTCCCGGCAAACTCAGGCACGTGTTTCTCTGGAGACATCTCAATGGCACCACAGGAGAAAGTCGCTCTGGTTCTCAGCAGCACAAACCACCATCACTTCTCATTTCCACCCTCCGAGGAACAAAGCGACGCTTCCCCAGGTAGCGTGCTGCTGGTATGGGGGAGCCGGTACATGCTGTGAGCGGGGCTGGGTGGAGGAAACCCCCCCACACTGCCAGAGCCGACAAGCCCACCAGAGCGGGGCTTGCGCAGTGAGGAGGAAGGCTTTCTCTTATTTTATCTCCTTTGCATCTGTTTAATCCAGCAGTTGCTGGAGGAAAAGAAATTTATGATAAAATATTACTGCCGATATAATTTATTCTCACATCTTCGAGTCCATATTCTACGTCGTTGTAGCTTGGGCTATTTTTAATGGGCTCCTCCAGCCAGGATCGTGGCTTAACCAAGCAATGACACCCCAAAACGTGTCTTTCAGCCCTGCTGACAACTCCTGTCTTATCAGCAGACGCACCTGGGTGCACGCCGAGGGCTGCCTGCAAGTTTGCTGGTGCTGGCAGTCACTGCTGGAGTCAGAGCAGTGTGGGATGCCATGGCCACAGAGACCCTTCTCTGCAGCACATTGGTGACGCTCGCTCCCTCCTGGGGCAATTCCTGGGGGCTGGTTGCAGAGCTGGAGGATGTTTTGCAGCAGAGCGTTGGCTACAGGGGTGAATAAATAAAAGGATCTGCCTGAAGGGGGACAAAAAACAGCTCTGAGGGGCAACTGGTCACACGCGTTTGGCCAAGAGGTATTTGATGTGACGTCCACTTGGCTCTCATCAACACCAGCTGAAGGTTTCTGCTGAAGACATGCCCCTTGAGGACACCCAGCATGGCCCCAGGTTCCATCACCGGACACGGCCCCGCACCCTTTGGGTACCCTTTAGGGCACCCGTAGCAGGAACGGCAGCTCTCCCAGCACCCCCTGGTCCTCCATGCATCAAGTCTCCACTCACCCACCTCCAAGGGGTTATTGCCTATAATCCTGACAACCTGCTCACATGCACCATTCCCAAGCCCTTCCTCCTCCTCAGCCATCAGTAAGGGTTGGACACCCCACACCGGGTCTTCACCATTTTCAGCAGCTTTTGTTTGAGCATAAGGAAGACGACAGCGAAGGCCACCAGGAGCGTCAGGCAGGTGGGCAGCGCCAGCACCAGGTAGAGGAGCGCCAGGTCAGCTGTCTGCCAGCGGCAGCTCCACAGGATGGGCTCGGGCAGCGTTCTGGGGCTCAGCATGCGGGAGGCGTAGCTGCAGGTCACCTCCTGCCCATCGGGGATGTGCAACCCCTCGACCCGCTGCAGGGCGTCCCACCAGCCCAGCGTGCAGCAATTGTAGGGGTTTCGGCTGAGGTAGACCTCCTGCAGGCTCTTCCCCAGCGGCGTTCGTGTGACATCCATCAGGAGAGCCGGGAGGCAGTTGTCCCGCAGGTCCAGGCTGCGCAGTTCCAGGACGCTCAGCGAGGTGGGGAAGACGGTCAAGGAGTTCCCCGACAGATCCAAGCGCACAAGGCTGTTAAAGGCAGAGAAGTCCACAGCAGTGGAGGAGAGGCTGGTGTTCCTCAGAGACAACACCCGCAGCGTCAGAGCAAGGTCCTGCAGCCACTCCAGGTCCCCAGACAATGCCTGATGGTTGTCAGAAAGGTCCAAATACATCAGCGATGTCCCCTGGAAGGGGTGGCTGCCCAGTCCCCGCAGACCACAACCAGCCAAGGAAAGATGAGTCAAGGTCTCAATACCCCTGATGTCCACACAGGGGGGACTCTCCATCTCGCCTGCGACAGCTGGCTGGGGACAGAGGTCCACCCGGTTGCGGCTGAGGTCCACAGTAGCAATCTTCCTGGTGTAGGTGAAAACCTCAGGAGGAAGCACCCGCAGCCTGTTGGTGCTGAGGTTGAAGAGTTGCAGGTTGGGCAGGACATCTCCGGTGCCCACCTCCGCCCCCAGCTCCACCAGCTGGTTCTGGCTGAGGTCCAGCTCCATCAGCATGGCTAAGGGGTCCCCCTCTGACAGGTGAAATGTCTCCAGGCAGTTCTGGTTGAGCTTCAGGTGGGTCAGGGAGGGCATCTGGGCCAGGAAGCCCTCCGGCAGGTACCAGACCTGGTTCTGGCTCATGTCCAGGAGGCGCAGGGAGGAAAGGTTGCTGTGGCAGATCTCATCCCAGAGGCTGACTGTTGTGATGTTGGTGGAGTTGCCATCAATGAGCAGGAACTGCACCGTCACATTCGCCAGGGATGTGCCGTTGGGGAGGCGCTGGTAGAAACTCATCTCATTGTCCTTCAGCAGCAAGGTGTGCAGCTTGCTCTGCCGGGGCAACACGGGGAAGAAGAGGAGGCGGTTGTGGGACAGGTCCAACACCTCCAGCTCAAAGAGGTCATCACTTTCCAGGGCCAGAAACCACTCGATGACGTTGTTGCTGACATTGAGCACCCTGAGCTGGGTCAGGCCAAACTCCAATACACATGGGAGGTAGTTGTAAGCTATGTTGAGCCTCTGCAGCCTTTGCAGCCCTTCAAAAGCTTGGTCAATCTCAAAGATGTAGTTCTTCTCCAGGTTCAGCTCCAACAGCTGTGTCAGGTTCGCGAAGACGGATGAGTCCAGCCTCATGATGATGTTCCTGGCCACAGACAAGGACTCCAAGGAAGACAGGTTCCAGATTAAAACCGATACCATGTCCTCAGTGAGGCGGTTTCCAGCTAGATCCAGCCTCCTCAAGGCTGGCAGAGCAGAAAGAGCAGCTGCTGTCAGCGAGTAGTTGTTGAAGAGGAGGTTGTCTGCCAAGGAGAGCACATGGAGACCTTGGCTCCTGAGGAAGGTGCCAGGCTGGATGAGCGCCAGCCGGTTCTTGGTCAAGCTGAGTCGCCGCAGCTGTTGGTACATGAGCAGAGAGGCATTGCCCAGAACCTGGATAGTGTTGTCATCAAGCAACAGCTCCTCGGTATCACCTCGAAGATTTCCTGGGACGGAGCTCAGCCATCTCCCTGTGCAGTCCACGGTGCTCTGCACCTAAAGCAAGAAGTGGATATGTAACACCACTCTGAGAGATGGGAGATAGGGGGAGACGAGGAGGGAGAAGTTTTGGGAGCAGAGCGAGGATGGAGGAGATGGGTCTATGGTTAGAGCCTCAGCAGCCCAGTCCGCTCCTTAGCTAAGCCAGTAGCTGGGAGGGAGAAGGTCTGGAGATGCTGAGGCACCTGGGCTTTGCAGGGCAGGACCAAGCAATCATAAGGGTGAGGGTTTGCAAGAGAGGACTTACGAGCTCGCAGCTGCCAGGAAGTGTTGCCCAGGCTGCGAGTGCCCCGCTTCCCCATCCCACTGCCAGGAGGACCAGAAGCAGGAAGAGACCAGGGAGCGGGGCCTCCATGTCAGCGGCGGCACTCCTGCAGAGAGGGAGACAGAGGTGAAAAGGTCAAAAGCTGCAGACCACTCATCCCGGGGAGCCCATCATGGCAGCAGCGATCCTTGTGCATGGCCCTCCTCCTGCCCATGGCTGCTGCCTGCAGGCAAGTGCACAGCTCCCGTAGTTGCCCCCAGGAGCACCCAGAGGTGATGGGCTCCCAACACACGATAGCAGTGGCCACCATGCCCCACGAGACCCAGGCCACCACAAGCTGCCCATGGAGAAATGGCAAAGAGCCCCATCAAGGAGAACCTGGAGGGCAGGAAAAGAGAAGGGACAGGGAGGGGGCAGCCAGTCCCCGCACGGGGGAGAGCGCATGTGGGAAAGGCACTGTCGTCGCTGCACAGGTGCTCGCAAACACCACTGAACTGCAACCCTCGAACAGAGGCTTCCCCACCACTGCCAGGGCTCGCATCCCCCCTCTCCGGTGCCAAACACTCTCCTGCAGGACACCAACCCGGCCACCAGCGAGTCCCCTCCAGCACCCATCACTGCCCGAGGTCTCCCAGGGAAGCGGAGGCTCTCCAGTGCGACGTGCCCTGTTACTAACTTGGTGGAGCCGGAGCTGACAGCATTTGCATCTGGGGAAAAGCTGAACCTCAGGCAAATGAGCAGCGAGGTCTCGGCAAGGGCTCGGCAAGCGGCGCTTTCATAACTGCCAGCGCTTGAAAAAGAAAGAGGGGGTTATTTTTGTCAGCCCAGGGAAGCTGGAGCCTCACAGCACAGGGGGAGCAGGGGACATGTCCTAGGCTGTCTCCTTCCTTGACAGACAAAAGCGTGAAGCCGGTGTCTCATCAAATCTGGTGGGGATGGAGAGGAAGCCTCCCTTCCCTGGACTGGACATGACGCACAGCAGCTTGCACCCTCCCAAGCCCTTGGTCTCCAGCAGCACCTCATGTCCAGGCACGGTGGCAGGAGAGGAACTCTGCAAAGACCAGGGGTTTTGGCTCCAGCTCTCCTTCAATCCCTGAACCCCTCTGCAGAAGCTCACACTTTCTATCATCCAGCCCAATGTCCCCATTGATGCTCAGCATTGGTCTCCCCCAACACCAGAAGGTCCTCCATCCTCCCACACCCCTCCCTGGGACTGCAGGGACGGGCAGCAGCACGGGCAGGAAAGCTGTGCCCGCAGCCCCGCAGCCGAGCCCACATGCCAGAAGTCTGGGAGCGCCTGCGGTGCTCCCCGCAGTGCTCCCCAGCCCCAGCACTGGCCCACGCAGCCACAGATCTGGCGAGCGTGGGCATCAGCAATGCACGGCCACCATAGATCTTCAAGCTGGTGAGGGGGGCTCCCCAAAAACCCCCAGCGGGGTTTTCCCCCTCAGCAAAGGTATCGGGGGGCAGTTACTCACCGCGTGGGGCGGCACGCAGAGTTTGCCACAACTCATCCTGCAGCCGGCGGCCCCTCCGGCTGCACTCGGGGGGCTCCTGGGGCCAAGGGTAGGGGTGACCTGTGGGGTTTCTCTCCCACCCGCTTTCTCGCTTAGCACTAATATAGCCTTTGCGGAAGGAGGTAACGGAAACTGCAGTCACATGGAGGCAGAGAGCGCGGCCAGGCACTTCGCTTACTGATCTCAGCACTTACAACCCGGGTCATGCACTCGCATCAGCTCCCCAGCAAAGGGGAACCGCGGGGGCCAGGCAGGCAGGGAGGCGGGTGCCAAAGGGAACCGGCCCCAGCAGCTCCCAGCTCTCCCACTGCTCCCAGGGACAAGCCAGCACTGGGTACGACGCTTGCACTGCGACTCCTCTGCACAGCTCCAGCAGCAAAACCCCTGCCAGGGTTTCAGGCAGCAGAGCTAGTGACCCAGGGGGGGGTTCTTGCCTGCGGAGCCACGCCACCCACCCTGCTGGGGCTGGCAAAAAGCACCTACACCCATGGTGTCCCTCTATTCCCCTGCTTGTCTCCAGCACCCAGCACAGGGGCTTTGACAGGAGCCAAGGGACACGCTTCCCACGGGGGAAGAAGATTCTTTTATTTCCCGTTACATGCCAAGCCAACGTTCACCATGCCCCCAGATGTTGAGTTCCCACTTTGTGACACCAGCGTGCAGCCCCTCACGTTATGTAGGTGAGATTCAGGATGCTCAGATCTTTGGGGCTGCTCAGGATTTCGGCAAACCCAGCACCCAAGGTGCAAGTCAGACCCATCCAGATAAAGGGACCTCCCAAATGCTGATCCCTATGTGAAAGTCAGCATAAATGGCTTTTCCCACAACTGTCAAGGCACAGGGTGACAAAAATCCACATTTCCAAGGCAATATGAACAGGGAGGCCCCTTTCTTCCTCACCCCATCCACCCCTGCTCTCCATCTCCCTTCCCACCCCATGTCTCCCCTCTCCCAGGGTCCTCATGCGCCCCCAATCCCCAGCAAATCCAGCCGACGAGTGGGAAAATGGTTTGCCTGGATTTACCTAGCTGGGAAGGGGTTCAAAACTCTAGAGAAAGGATTCAGCTCTGCAACAGGACCCTGTGTGGTGGGATCAGCAGGTACCGCCTGGCAATGTCCATGCTCCATGTCCCAGGCACTGGCACCAACAGGACCTTCTGCAGCAGCTGGGAGATGAACCGTGATACCGTGGCACGCCAAGCCAAGGGACATCGCAGCTTGGGTCACCCCCACCTGCCAGACCAAGTGACCCCAAGTTCCTGCAGCAACCAGCACAAATGATTTTCTGCCTTCACCCTAAATTTCTTCTCTGGAAGGGGACTAAGCTCTCCCATGTCACTCACGGAAAAGATCTGCAGTTTCATTTCCTCCATTTTCAAGGAAGTTTGAAGTACAAAAATCAAGAAGGAAAAGAGAGAAGCACTGCTCATCCAAGTGAACTGGAGCAGATGCCAGAAGCTCTGCAGCCAGGGAAAATTCCCATGACGTTGCTTGAGGTCACAGGAAGGGCTGAGACCAGCTGATGATTACAAACCCACTCCTCATCCCCAAAACCCTGCCATAAGCCCAACCCACAGCAAAACTACTCATCTGATGCTTGGAGATGCAGGAGCTGCCAGAGATTCACCCCAGGGCTTGGAAGTCCTGAAGCTGTAAAACTCGAGCATCCTTACCTGCGGCAACACTCCACTCACGGGTGATCCGGAGGCTCCTGGGGGACCTTCTGATGAGATTCCTTCATGTGGTGCCACCAAACAAGGGTCAAACCAGCTTCCTCCCCACAGCCCAGGAGGAGCTGGGAGAGAAAACAACATGCTTCATCCCCTGCTTCATCCCCAGCCCATCGCTTTAGCAGATTGAAGCCAAGCCAGCGTAACCCCCTTTCCCCAGCAGCAAAGGTGCTCGGTGATGGGGCACCATGGGGTGGGAGAGCCCCCACACCGCCCAGCTGCGTTTTGGCCACCCTATCCTGCCCAAAAAATGGCCGCATACCGGGGCAGCTCCCCACAGAGCGGCCACCAGCTCCGCACTGGGGCAGCTGCCAGCAGCGCTGCATTTCACACTTTCCCCACATCCTGCAGCCAGAGGGTTTTGAAAATGTCCTGAAGCTGCTGCTTGCTCCCCTCGTCTTCCTCTCAAGCAGCACCATGCCCCCACCCAGCCCTCCCAGTAAGGACTGCACGTGTACTTTGAGGGCTTTTTATTTGTTTTTTAACATCAGTGCAGTAAAGGGATAGGGATTGAGCTGCCAGGAGCTACTGGTCTGATCAGCTCTCCATGAAGCTCCAACCCAGCTCAACGGCGCAGGTGGATTAAACCGAAGGAGATTCAGCCACTTGGAGCAGTGTCCACACACACAACTGCAATTCCTGCAGCTGCAGGAGAGGACCGGGAATCCCCATGCGGTTTTACACCTGGTGAGCTTCCTCCGTTCCTCCCACCTCCTCTTCCCTCCAAACCATTTTTTTCCCTTAACAACCCTCAAATTGTCAAGCACAAACCAAGAGAAAAGCTGCAACGAGAGGGCAGCCTCCCCGTCGCCCCGGAACTGCTGCACCCAGCACGGGACCCTGGGGAAAGGAGAAACCGCAACAGAAAACAGCAACCCCATCACCGCGCCTCAGCGTGCCCCTCGTTTTCCTGCAGGAAACGTGATTTATTCCAGAATGGAAACACCAAGAGAAAGGTCACTCACGGTTCACACACCAGCGGGACCACAGTCTGGGATGAGTCAGGGCAAAGCGAAACAGAAATGTTTCTCCATAGGCTTCCTCTACTCCCACTGCGATGGAGAGCTGGAGAGAATTAAACAAGTCGTTCTGCAAGGCATGACGACGCAAAGCATCCCCCGAAAAGCCTCCAACTCTACTCGGTCTCCAGCATTTTGCCCAAACAAGGAGAGGATGCAGAGAGCACCCCTGCAAAGGGACAAAGAGATGGGGAGAAGCAGCTGCTCTGGGAAATGAGCCCGGGAAGGCTTAGATGAATACCTACAGAAACATCACGATCTCCAGGCACTGTCGTCAGCGATGACTCCGAAAATTAAAGAAAATCCAAATTTTATCTTTAAAACCCACATCAAATTCTCATTTGCTGCTTGGCTGAAGTGTGCACAGGCAGCGCAAAGGTACCAAGAAGACACAAGTGAAGAAGTTATTTAATCACCTGCTCTGGGTAAAACAAGGGAAGCTGAAGGTCTACCCTATCTCAGAAGCTGCCGGTAATGGTAGTTGCCTCTAACTGCAGATGAACTATGAACATAAGAAAGAAAAAAGATCATTCATTATGTGACCAAAAGGGAAAAGCTAAATTGGCCGTCTGGACGGCTTAACTTTAAACTACAACTCTGAAAGTTCACCCGGCTGAATTTCTCAATGGCAATCCACCCAGTTTATCCCCAGGGAATAACGAAGGATGTGCCCCATGCCAGGATGGCACAGATGCATCAATGTACACGAGCATGGGCATCTCTACAGCCCCAGCGCTGCAGCTGAACCAGAGCTCTGCAAGAAGCACAGCTTCCCTCCAGTGTATTTCTTGCAGGGGAAACCGAGAGACAAAAATCAGCATTTTATAATCAGCTTTCAAAATCTCTTCCCCCCCCCCCCCCCCGAGCTCTAGCCAAACAACCTGCTTGCTTGTTTACCTAGCCACACTCCATCTTGTTCCAGGGAAACACATGTGCTAGCACTGGCATTAATCACTGAAATAAAGCTTCAGGTTCTGGTTTCGCAGCAGCTCATGTGCTTGGGAACCCCCTGTAGCCAGAGCGTCCTCCCGCAGGCTGACTCCACCACCGCGCTCCTGCTCCCTCTCCAGCAGCTCCTGGCTGGCTCCTGCTCTACGATTACCCATTTATCTGCAACCAAGCTCACCTTTGCTCCCCCATTTTCAGCCGTCAGGAGTCTCCTAGCTTTTGCCAGGTTTTCTGATGGGAAGAGGCAACAGAGACGACGACTTTGAGGAGAGAATTAGTTCTGGGTTGTTCTGAGCAGAGTGCAGGGTTTACGCGCTTGCCTTTGCAGCAAGGTGCTGGCTGCTGACACCTGCAGACATTGGGGCTGTGCGAGCTCGGGGAAGGGGGGGAAGGAAATAACCCCACTGGACTGACGATGTGCAATGAGCCCGCAGGGACCCAGGTGAGCTTCCAGCAGGAGCAACTGGGAAAATGACACCTTTGGGCTTGGAGGACATTTGACCAAAGACCTAGACACCAACCAGGAGCAGCAATTTTAAGAGGATCTCTCCTTTGACCATTTAGTCCCCCAAAAGTGCAAGTATCCTCTACGGGGCTCAGAAGACAGGCAGAAATAGGTCTTAGTAGAAAGCAAAACCGCGTTTCTGAGTGTGCAGCGCCATGCGGGAAGGGAAGGGGGGAGATGGTCAGCGGCTTGGCCACAACCCCTTCCCGGACCCCTATGGTGGGGGGAGAGCCTGTGCCCCGGTTCCCCTCCTGTAGGCAGGTCCAGCCCAGGCATCTCCATCCCTGCGGTCAGCGCTCTTCCTTCTCCCACATCTGAGAGCATGCAAGATGTAAATGAGGAGGAAGTGGGCCGCAGAAGGGAGAGCCGCAGAAGTGATCTCATTTCCCCCTCTGCTCACCCGCACACGCAGCCGAGCCCACCCTGCGGCCAGGCTCCTGCTGCCTCTCATAGCCTTCACCCACCCACCTTTCCCAGGCTGGGGCTTTGAGGTCTGCACAAGGGATCCGCCACCATGCCAAAGCAAACCTCCTCCTCAGAGAGCAGCAGAGCATCCAGATCACAAGGTCTTTGAAGCAGAGCACGCAGCAGGACGCACCAGATGCTGAAGCAGCAGAGCCTTGTATTTCTGTAGCAACTGGAAGCCAAGTGCATCCACTACCTTACAAGTCGTGGTCTGAGATAAACACTACTGGAAGTTCAGATGCTCTAGAGAACTGCTTGCAACACATCTGCAGGAGGAGCAAGTGCCCAGAGCCAGAGAAGACAACTGACCCTTCCTCCCATAGCTCCTCAAAAGCTGGAAAGCCCCACGACCAGGTTGCTTATGTCTACAGCTTGGTCTTTGGTTGCATCCAGACCTGAAAGTGTTACCCAAGTTTTTGCCACAGGGTTCCCAGAGGTGGATAAATTGATCTCAGTTTTGTACTGTACCATAAAATAAACCACTAAAGCAGTAAAAACACCCAACCCATCTACTCCAGCACATTTACCAAAATTTTCAGCATAAAACCATCAGGACTGGAGGCTCTGAGTCACCAGATGGAGAAGGTATGGACAAGTCACTGCTGTGACATCATTCAGCAATGCAAATTGTGGCAAGAAAAACTCTTCCCATCTGTAGTCACACGTACTCCCTTCCTGCTGCCATTCTGCTTAAGAGAAGTGAGTAATTGTGTCATTAATGAGAAGGGAAGTGAAACTATCTCAGCTCCTTACAGAGCAAAGCGTATCCCACCCAGCTTCCCCCTCTGGCCGGGCGACCCAACAGCCCTTCTACACCATCTCACAAACAGCTCTTCTCAAGGTGGATTTCAGTCAGGGCTGGACGTAAGCCAGAGCATTCGGGCTCCAAAGTCTTCCTTTCCAAGGCCTTCAGCCCTGAGGCTCAGCATCCCATCCTTCCTAGCGGGATACTTGCAGGACAAATGACAAAGGAAAGCCAGTCCACAGGGTTCAGGATTGACATGCTCTCTTGCACTTTGGGCATATTCCTTGGTCTCACGTAAGAAAACAGAAAACTGCCAGGATATGAGTTTCTCTCTCGGTTTTTTAAACAAACTCTAACATGAAGGCGACATCGTTGCTGTATCTGAAACCTCATCCCCGCAGCTGTTATCTGGGAGAGACTCAAAGCAGCCTTCACTGTTCAATTTGAGACCTGTCTTAACACAGGAAAGCGAGGGGCGGGAGGGGGAAGTTCAAGCAGATGCATCTATTGATAAAGCAGATCTTCCCCTCCTGTGCTCCATTTTCCTTCCGAGAAGAGCAGCTAACGGTCTGACAGTAAAGACAAGCCACATACCAGAGACACACAGCAGGGTGGGTGAGGCCACTGGGCCACAGGTTGACATGTAAAAACAACTTATTTCCATATTAATGGGACTCAAGAGAGCGTGAAATGTTTGTTCCAACTCTGCTCCAGTTCTGCATGCATCAGTTATTTTTTCCGGAATAAGACAAAATCACAGTCTAAAGCTGGGATAAAATTTCTTGGCCATTTACAAAGCATGAGATCCTACCCTCCACCTCCGCTCCTGCACAAGACCTTGCAGAAGGGCTCACGTGCCCAAGGTCAGATGGGATCCAGAAGAGAAAAGTGTTCTCTGTCATCTGAGCATTAAAAAAAAAAAAAAAAGCCAACAAAAAACCCCCAAAAGGTGATTTGGAAGAGGCAGAGAGAGGCTGAAAAGCTTTAACCACTGCAGTATTTGGAATATCATACAAAAAGCATTTTGGCCAACATCCATTTCCTTACTGGCAGGTTTGTCCACCAGTTATAATACAATTATAAAGTCACATATTGAAGTTGGTGGAATGTACTTTCTTAAATTACTATTTAAAAGCGATTGGATCTGGCTTACTTCTATGTGTAGGATGCTAAGAAAACAAAAGCACTTCATAGCCTTGGTTTAATAACTCACTCACAGGCTTTCAGTCTCCACTCACTGAAGCTGCAACCAGCAGTTTGTTGCACGTAATCGGGTACCGTGGAGGTTTTGTGGATGGAGAACAGCCCATATCCCGCTCGCTCTCAGATTTAACACGTTATTCAGCCACAGAGGGTCTAGGGAGAGGTCATACACACAACAGACACTCACCTACTTGGGTTGAAAACAGGTCTGTGCTTCCTGTTACTGATCAGGTTTTGTCTTGCCTCGATTTTCAACTCACCTGCTGCAAAGTGAAGCTGACAGACTGCTTTAAACAAAGGCATCGGGAACGAAAGATGCCAGCGTGCCTTGCTGCAGGTCCGTAACCGAACTGGAACGTTTGCAAGAGAATGGCATTTTGTGGCTATAGCGCACAGACTGCTGTAAAACAGCTGTTTTCACATCTGTCCCTGGCTTTGCCGCGTGCCTCTACAGATGCGCAGACTGCACTGTGCAAACACCACGTTCATGGCCTGAAATGAGAAGTTCAAGAAAGGATAATAAGAATATTTTAAAACCCCCACCATTTTGCAAAACATATAGTAAAATATTTGGGGACGGAGCACCCATCCTGAGCTGTAAAACACTGTAGATATCCCAAGGTGACGTGTCCCTGGATGGTTGCTCATTCACACATGTTAACACTCCTGCTCTTTCTGGACAAAATTACAAAAGGTTTAAGCTGCAGAAACCGGGAGCTCACAAGAAGATGAGACACTACACAAAAGACAAGAATGGGCAAGGTTATACCTTCATACTTTTCCCCATTCAAACATCACCTGCAGGTAAATATATAGCTTTTATCGTAACTAGAACAATATGGATTAAAAAGAGAAGAACAACATGGATCAAAAAGAGAAAATAAATCAAGCAAACATGAAACAACTCCAGCTAGCTCACAACAAATCTGCAAGTGCAGGCATCGAAGGAATACAACAGCCTCAGTTCTCGAGCTGGTAAAATAACAGAAGAATAAACAATACTTGTCATATACAACAAGTTTTATTTTAAAATCCCTTTTCAATGATTTTGGTTGGGTTTTTTTTTCAACCGCAATGGATTTTTTTTTTTTTTCCCATAATCTTTTGATCATATCACTATTTCCTGGTCATAAATGCTTGAGAGGAAGAAAAGCAAGCCTGGAAAAAAGCAGACCGATAAGTGACCGACTACAGCTACGTCCTCCTGTTCAACGGCAGCGGTGACATTTTGTCTGAGCCTCTCAAATCTCTTCCTGTCTTTTAAGGTGATCTCGGTGTCTCAGCTCAGTTCACTGTCACTGAAAATAATTTTCAAAGATTTGCCTTTCAGGATCGAAGGTTCCAATGAAGAAGAATATTTAAAAAATTCAAGGTCCGTTATCCACTTCTCCATGATCATCTCTTTTGCTGAGGTTGTTTTAGTTTGCTTTGTTTTTTTAAGAGGACGGGAAGAAAATGCTAACGGAGAAGGTTCCACATTAAACATCTACTTTGCACAACTCTTAGGAAATTCAGTCTTGGCTCCTGCTGTGCTGTTAACTTTGCCCTCTTGTGGGGAGGTGTGAGAATTCATTCGGAAGTCACACGACATGTACAGCATCATACAGCAGTATGAAAAAAGCTGCTTACAGTATAAAGTAGCAGGTTCAGCATCACTGCAGGAAAAGCTTTCTGTATTAATTAATTTTCCTTTCAACCAAATTATACCATAGTGCAAGGTGGACTACCATCACTTACAGAAATCAAACACATCATGCTCCTAACCACTTTAAGACCAGGTTTTTTTAATGTAAAAAGGATCCTAGAACAGGTTTCAATAATGCCATTTTCTGGCTACAGATTTCATCGAATTATCTATGGTGTGCAAGAACCAGCGCTGTTCCAGAGAGCAGCAGCACATACAGCACTTATAGCTGTGTTCCTGACAGCATCCAGGGCTATTTATAACATGATTTAGCTAGAACTGAAATAACCTGTATTGAAATACACGGGTTCAGGGATCACCGAGGGCTGGTTACCTCTCAAATACTTAGAGAAAATAAGTTTTGTATGATCAAATTAATATCAGGCCGAGCGTTATTTTAATTCATCGCTGCTGTCATTATCCCAGTGAAAGTGGAAGAGAAGAAAAAAAAAAAATAGAGGCAGCCATCTGGAAAACACAGCCATGCATTGAGGAAATTTAAAAATGTAGATCACCAGTAAATGGAGAGAAAACCTAATCAGTTCCAGCTCGCTATTGGATTCAGCGGCAGGCAGAGAAGAATCCAGATACATGGGAGGCAGCAGAAGTTAAGCCCACAGGATCAAGGCCATCTGCTCCTGGCTACTTCTGTCACCTGAAACATGGCCAAAAGGAACAAAACCAAATGGCGTTTACCAGTAGAAGGCACACACAGGACTCCCAAAAATGCACACTCACCACTGCATTTTAAAAAGGAAACAAACATTTTCCAAAAAATATCCCCACCAGGGTGAGTTTCCCATGCCATCTTGATTTATTAATTGTTTCAGCAACTTCTCTGTCTTCTTACGGAAAAAGTTGTCAAGCAACTGACTTCAGGCCAACACGACGAGTCACCACTTAAGCCCAGAACAGACTCTGCCCCGAAACAAATGAGCTCTTCGCTCCCTCGGACACAGGCGTGTGACCAGATCAGGTGACCAACTTCAAGCTCCGAAGAGATTTCACAGCGCACTTACAACCACACAAAATTCTGAGTTTTATTCAAAAGATAGACAAAGCACTCGCTTATCAAAAATTAATGGATATCCTACAGGATTCTGAAGCTGAAACCTGTGGATCTGGCTGATTTCTGTTGTGGGAGCTATAAACACTTGGTGTTCCTCCAGACCAAAGCAGTTAAATCACTAGTCGGGGTAGGGAAAACACTTCAAACACCTGTTTAACTGACTCTGAAGTACCTCAGCCTACAAAAAGTGATTCTACATTTTTGTTGAGCCAGCACCAAACCCCTTCGCTCCTGAAGAAGCTGACAGAGATGGCAGCCTAAAGTTTACCGCTTAAAAGCAAATTCTTGATGCAGAGAGTTTGGAAAGTGCTTCAGAGCTCACAACCACACCACAGCCTCCTACTTCTTCCTAAAATCACTTACTTCTTCCTAAAAGCACCGCAAAATATCAAACTTCCATAGGGAAAGTTAAAGAAACAGAGAGAAGGTGACCTGGGCAGGAGGCGCCTGGGCAGAGCAGCAGAACCGCAATTCCAACCCAGAGACCTCTGGCGTCGGGAAGCCTTTCCCACTCCGTCTTCTTCGTGCACTGAACCGCTACGCCACTTTTCCTGTCACCGCACCACGGATGTCATTACAACAACCCACGCCAATATCTCCTTCTGAATTATAGCAGAGTTTATTTTAATATTTTGTACAGCCAGCATTGGTCTCCAGGAATAAGTTATAATCTTACATAAGTGAGCCCCCACCCCCCACCCCCACCCTGAAGGAATGGTCAACTTCCAGCATTTCTAATTTAGAGGGAAATTATTTAGAGGGTAAGACGCAGTCTGAAGAATGGAAATCAATCTTAATTTGCGAACAAAACTCCTCAGAAGTTCTCAGGGTTTACTTGCATCTAATTGGATTCATGAACAAGCGCAGAGGTCACGTCTTTCAGGACCGCACTCAGAATACATTCACCTCAGGGACAAGTTTATTTTCTGAGATTGGACAGGGTTTTGTTTCCTTTTCCCCACTTCATGCCCCACAGTTCTGCTACGCAGATACATACTTTACAGTCTAGTACAATCGATGCTTGTAACAGATTTTTCCAAAAGCTACTCATATGCCCATCCCACTTCATTTATTCGGTTGTTCTCAGCACCACTTAAAACATCTTCATTTCTCACTGTGTATTTTGTTTCTTTAACGCAGCCAAGAGGAACAGCCCTCGATATTGCCTTTAAGCAATAAACAACACACAAAACAAATAAATACTTTTAGATCCTTTTAAATGGTAATAGTGTACATACACTGTTCCAGTGCAGAACTTGGTTATCTACTAGGTAAAAAGCACTCCACGGATAGCTCTTCAGCAGCAGACTAGGAGCCCCACTCACCTGCTTGCACCGCTCTCCTCGCGTTACTTGAGTAACAGGTGGAAAAACAAGCAACAGCCTAAGAGGAATTCCTCTCTCTTCCATGCTCAGAGAATTGCCAGTGTCCAATATTAAGCAATTCACATTCTCAAGCGCAAATAAAGCAAAAAGAGGTTGTACAAACATTTCCTTCTCCCTCTCTGAAAAGCATGCCCAACTCTGAAATAGTGCAGACAGCTCTGGGAAACATCAACCAACAAAAAACCAGAGTCAAGAGCCACAGGGCTTACAGATTATAATGCCCCAGTAAAAGGAGCCCTTCTGGGACCCCCTACAGACCTTTCCGCTTCAGAGGAAAGCGGTATCACCAGAAAGTGCCTCCTTACTACACCTCTCGGCTTTGGCCTGTGTATGCCAGCACACCAACACACCATGGGAGGGGCTGTACATGTTTTTTAGAAAACCGGTGCAAGCGAAAAGCCCGACCATCGGACCTGATCCAGAATCCCCCTCAAAGGGCTGGTGAGAGTCTTACTTGTCCTGACTGAAAACGGGCAGGTGAATATTCGGGTACTGGGGGTTTTTATTTAATTAAGGAAAGGTTCAGCCAAGCCTTAAAGCCTTATAAAGCCATTTAAGCTGAAAACAAGGTCTGGATTAAGAAACTGAATGCTCCTTCCTCATTATTTTGAAACATTTTGCAACAGTGATCAGAAAGTTTAAGAATGCTTTAAAAGTTAGTATTTTTGATGTCAAAAGGAAGACAAGCTCACCACTGTGTTGCACCTTCCTTTCCTAAAGGGGTCCGCAAATTTTGGCAAAAGGAAACGTGTGGGGAAAACGTTTTGTGTTTCCTACAGAGAACAAAACTGTTGCTAAAGCTACGGAAACTTTCACAGAAAATGAGCCAATGTAGCACCGTACTCCACAAGAGCATCCCAAAATGCTTTACAATACAACAGAAGAAGAACACTTACATGAATGTTATATACCTGTCCAAGGTATATTTTCTGATGCCACATCGTGGGTTTTTTTCCCTTTAAGAAATTATGTCCCAGTTAGAGTAAAGCAAACCCTTTCTTTTAACTGTTCTTTTCAATGTGTTCTGTATATACAACCCTTAAAATACACTTAAAAATAGCTGCACACATTTTGTATCGTATACTAGAGAAGGGCAGTCCAGACAGACCATGCTTCTCAGTATGTTAAAAATTGTAAATAAAACCCAACCAGACTCGCTCTCCTCTGGCACCCGCTTTGGCCCAAAGGAGGGAAGGGAAGGAACAAGCAGTTTTAAAATGGGAGTCTTTCACAAAACACGCTACTTACAAATCTCAGGTTAATTTCCTCAAGAAGTTTTCTATCAAATCCTTTCTTAAGTATTTGAGGTCACACACCGCCATCTCAGCAATGAAATCTGTTGCAACATGCATGTGTCAGCTTCCCACTCAACCAACTGCAACCCTGAGGATTTTTCTGGCCTGGTAGAAAGAGGAAATGTAACACAATTCCTGAAGTATGGCTGGTCCTCCGTTTCAAAACTCCGTGTGATTCCCTTGATGGTTCTTGGACACACACCCACACTTTTTGTTTTTCCTCTAATACATGTTTCCCTCTAACCAACATGCAGATTACTCCTCCCAATCATCCACATCTCGATGTCCCAATGAAACAATCCACATCATCCGTCCAGAGGTTTTCCCAGGTAGACCAAAGTCACTTCTGTGTTACCATACACAGCAGACACTGCTGGATACAGGCAAACTTTTGGCAGTCCTCTGAAGGCAACTCCCAAGAACTCATAGCCCCTCTCAAATGCTAATGTTTTGTCTTCCATGTCCAGGATAACTCGAATCCTTTCACCTATCTGGAAACAGAGACAGGAGGGGGGAATTGAAAAAAAGAAATACAGAGAAAGAGTCAGCATATTCAAACAGAGACAGAAAAATAAAACATAGCCCATGTAGAACGCAGCTGATAATTTTAATGAAAGGCTTTCCTGTTTCTCGTGACTGCATTAATTTTACAACAGGAATTTGTCAATTTTGCTCAAATGCACAAGGATCCTGAGTACTTCTGCTACCCGTTTCCAGAGGACGGCACGTACCTAACATGATAATAAACATAACCCTTCTCATGTGAACCCCACGAGAGCACCAAGAGTGAGCATACTACATGCCACATGCCTCAGAATAATGCAGAGCTTTGGAAACTTGGTAATGGCCTCTAAGTTACCTGGAATCCCTATTTAGCTGTTGCCACTGCTGAGCAGTAATTGCTCTGTGAAGAGCAATTGTAAAGACAACAAACTTATTTTAAAATGGTAAGTGCCACATACAAAATATAGCAGAATACACTACTGACTATGCAGGTGCTGTCACTGATAGAGGTATTCCCTCACCAAGGCAGACGGAAATTCCAGTGCAAAGTTTAGGCAAAACAAGCACGGAAAACCTTTTATATATACATATATACAAAAACACAAGTGAAACCAACACCAAAGACAGCAGGAGACTTGGATCTGGGCATGCATGGTGCTCCCTGCATTTATCTAGTACACGCTATTTTAGACAAAAATAGAAATCCCAGACACCAGCAGCAAGCACAGCAGGACACCACACAAACTCCTGATTCTTCACCAGACAGCCCCAATGCTGGGGATTTCTTCTAACCAACTAATTTTTCTTCTCACCAGCACTAACAAACACACGTGATTCCTTGAAGTATATTTTCTCTGAGCAGATCATTGTACATGCCTTACTAAACACAAAATACTCCAAAGGATCACCGCTGTGAGCTCTCACCCGCTTTTACAGAGAAAGCAGTGACTGCATTCACCCGTGAGCCCCCACACGAGCTGCGGACTCTTGACTTCAAAAACCTTTCCTCACCCTGTTGCTGCAGAAAGGCATAGGCAAGGACAGCAGAAAGCAATCACAAAGGGTCGGGTCTGGAAAGTGCTGACCCAATTTGCATGCTAGGGAACATGCAAATGGAAAGAGATCTAAATCTCTTTAATTACACTAATTTTAGGTATTATTTCCCAAAATGGCAGGTACAGCCTTCAGACAGAATTAAGTGCTTTGCGGTCAACTTTTTCTTGAAATTTAGGAACATCAGATACAAGTTACTACACAGACCTTCACCCACAACTGAAACATAAGCCAATGCTTGTACAAAGCCATGGCATTACGAGATGGAAATTATAATGCATACAACTTAAGTTGTAACAGGAGGAAATCCAGCAGTCAAAATGTAGTTGTGCAAGCAGCCAGAAGAACAAAGATAAACTCTCCTACAGGAGAGTCTCCTACAGGGACAAAAAGGTGGAACTGCACTTGCTATTTAATAACCTGAAATTATCTGAACATCACATCCCAGCATCCCAGCCAAGGGATGTCACCTATGGGAACGCTGCCAGCGAGCAAACAAGCAGCACTCAGCACTGCTGCAGGTTTTTGCAGGAAGACTCTTGCCTAAGCACAAACCTCAGCTCACACTGCCCTACAACAAGAGGGTAAAATACCACAGATGTTCGCCTCGCTGTGGGGCAAGTCATTACTTCAGAAGGCTACATCAGTCTTTTCAGCTTTTCTTTCAAAAAGCAACATGGTGTCTAAACAGACACCCATGGAACATGCTTTGCACTCAATATTTGAAATAAAAGTTGAGAAACAACTCAGAGTCAGGTGCACTGAACACACAGGAAAAGGCTCACAAGGCAGAATGATGTGCCTTCTGCAGGGAAGGCAGAGACCCTCAGGCAGGCATTCAGGACCAATTCAGCAGACAGCCAGCACACGCGAGGGAGGAAGTTCTTTATGGCCAGCCACCGTCAGACATGGTGGAGCTTCCAACCCATGCCAAGCCCCACTCACCTGGTATTTGGGCGCGTTATTGCACTGGGGGAAACTGCCGTTCACCTCCCCGTTATGCAGCAAGTTATTGTCCACCAGGTTCCAGCCCCAACTCTGGTCGTCACTTCCCAGCAGGGCCACGTACCCCTGGCACTGCATGGCTGCCCGCTTCGTGGCGATGCCGATGACAGCGACGGTGCCCAGCGGGCCCTCCCACCACACCTCCCAGGCGTGGCGGCCCTCGCTGAAGCCGATCTTGGTCCGTGCCCCGTCCGTGCTCTGGGCAATGGGGTTGCGGTGCAGTGTGAAGCCGTTCTTCTTGATGTAGACGTTCCGCGAGCAGTCGTTGGTGCTGAAGGCGTGGTGGAAGGCACGGACCTAGGGGAGGAGGAGAAAGGGGTGAAGATAAAAATTCTGCCATGTTTCTTAAGGTCCCCCCTTGATTTCCAATGGCGGGTGGGCCAAGTGGCTGATGGGGTGTCCCTAAGGGGCTGGGGGACTACTGAGGGCGATTGTCCTCGAGGGGCTGAGGGGGGATATTGTCTCCAACGGGTGCTGAGTATCTGGGGGGCACTGTCC
>VWZL01004128.1:344343-356131 GCA_013396915.1 Stercorarius parasiticus
CGCGGGGGGAGGGCGAGGGGCTCCTGAGCTGGCTTCTCGGGAGTCGGGCCTACCGAGGCGAGGGGCGGCCGGGAAAGGTGATCTCCGTTGCCGGAGGGGGGAGGCCGGCCGCGAACCGGGGACCCGAGTTGCGGGTAAGGTCCCCAGCGGTGTCTGTGATTGTATTTAATCGACGAGACTGAAGTTTCCCTGGTGGATGGGATGGGATCTAGCTCCTCTTTAGACCGGGCTCGGCAAAAGTCACATGCGAAACATAACGGTTAAAAAAAACCCCAAACTAACAAAACCCCTTTATGGCCCAATAATGCCATAAAACTATAGACTTAAGGCAGCGCCCTGGTCGCCGAAGCCGTAGCTCCCACAAACTCTGCATTGCTGTGTGCACCCCTACCCTGGTATTAGCTCTCCTTCCCCCACAGCGTCCTGGTCTCCCCAGAACTTGTGCTTTTGTGTTGCTCTTTTTTTTCACCCCACTTCATTTTCTGCCGGTTTGGTCCCGTGAACAGACCCCTCGCGCCAGGGAGAGGGCCGGGAGCGCAGTAAGCTGGATGGACACACTTTGAGGCCTAATTAAACCCGTTGAGAACCTCATAACTACCTCTCTTGAACAGGTAGCGCTTTTTGAAATAGATGCCGTTGTTTATCATTTTATGCAAACATGCTTTAGTCTTTACCAGTCAGGAGAAAATTACAAGTTTGATATCTTCCCCTTGCCCGTTTCCAGCTCGTCCCCTTGGGAACCATGCCCCCGTTTAGTTGGGCACGCTGTGTCCCTGTGTGCTGAGGAAGCAGCTCTCGCCTCGGTGGCCCCGTCGGCGCTGCACAGGTCCAGGTGCCAGCACCGCTGCCGTTACACGCTCTCCTGGCTGATGTTGATGCTGTTTGAGCCAAGGCTTCATTGGGGCACTGATCTGTGGAGGTGCCTGTTGAGTTTCAAGCAGTTTGCATTACAGTCAACGCGATGATCTTGTTGCTTAGATAAGCTTTCCACTGTAATGAGACCGGCACCAGCTCAATTCAAGCTTTTGGTGTTTTTTTTTTGTTGCAGAGGTGTCCCTGAAACATGGCGGACAAATGGACTGGAGGACATTCATCCTCTATACTGTGCTTGAACGCAAACACAGAAGGGCTGGTGGCTTCAGGCGCGGAGCGAGGCGAGCTCACGCTGTGGGATGGGGGAGGCACTCCAGCAGGACAGGTCCAGCTCCCCAAGGCAGACGACGTGACCTCCGTGGTGTTCTCTGCCCACCATCCCACCAGGCTGTACACCTCCCATGGAGAAACTATCAGTTTGCTGGATGTCCGATCCCTCAAAGAGCCCGTTGAACGCTTCAATGTGAATGAGGAGGAGATCAACTGCCTCTCAGTGAACGAGACCGAGAGTTTCTTGGCTGCAGCAGATGACTCGGGGGCAATAAAGATTATGGACTTGGAAAACAAGAAAGTCAGCCGGTCCTTGAGACACTCAAACATCTGCTCCTCTGTTGTCTTTCGACCTCAGAGGCCTCAAAGCCTTGTTTCCTGTGGACTGGACATGCAGGTGATTTGCATAGAAGTAGATGGTTATCAGAGAAGCGAAACAGTAACTACCCACCTGTGTAGCGAGGCACCAACAGACTTTCACTAAGACTCAGGGTGTACGTCCTGCAGTTGCCGGAAAGCTGCTTAACTTAAAGTAGTTTTGGTGGAGAAGCTGTGCCATTTTCTACTCGGCAGTTCCTCTCCCTATTTTTATCTTCATTAATAGTTACATTATAGAAGTAGGTGGGGTGGGGGGAAATGAGAAGATGGTGCAAAGTGTGCTCTGGCCACATTAGCTCTCTGTTGGACCCAAAACCAGAAGTTGTCCCTAGTTATGGCTGCAGACGGAATGCAGAACAAGTCATTTTTATAAATTTATCCTTTGTTCTGATTAACCTCTTGGAAGCGTTAAGTGTTCTTTGCCTTTTATGCTTTTCCACGCCACTTGTGGAAGCGCTCTGAGAAAAGCCATGCTAGGAGTTAACGTGGTCTTTAGTTACATTGCCAAAGCTGGCCACCCAGAACAGCTCTTTTTCAGTAATTTCTTTCCAGTGGTTGAGATCTGACCACGTTCCTAGTTTAGCACAATATTAAAACTATCACTTCTACAAAGGTTTCTGTGGTTCTAGCGGTATTAGGGTGAAGTTGCTTTGACAGCAATGAGCAGTTTCACTCTGTCTTCTCAAAACCAAAGAGCATCTAACACTCATTAGAACAAATACATGCTGATATTTAGTATAAGCGGTATTTTTCCATATTAAAGCCATGGATCATATAACTTCAGTAAGTATAAATATCCAAATAGGGGCTGATTGATGGAAGCCTGCCAGGTTTAGACTTCGGCAAATTTTCAGAAATTTTCTGAATTTTTTTTTTATTAATTTATTCATAGGTTGGCTAAAAGATGGATGTAGGATTTTAAATGGAAGTACCATGAGAAACTTCTTTGCAGATATACCAAAGTGGTAGTCAGAGAGTAGTAAATGCTTGGCATCTTAGACGGGTGACTTAGTTTCAGGTCCCTAAAATGCAGATTCACAAGCCTATGGCTGGAAACTTTTTTTTATCGGAATTGTAACCATTTATATACCACTTTGTGCGAGTGAAATGGTGGGAGTTTTTGTGACTTTCTAGTTTTAGTATGGTTTACTGTAGCTTGGCAAGTTGGTTTTTAGGTGAAAGTCAGTATCCCAGATTAGTAGGAATTCGTTAGTGTGTTTTTGTGCAATGAAAAGAACATTTTTCTGCATCGAGGCTGGCTTTAAGATACATCATTTCACAAAGAGAAGCTGAGCTGCAATAGTCTGAAATTCCAAGCTGCAGCAGGTCTTTGGACAAGTTACGAGCCCTACGAGCATCAAAACATGTTCTGGGCTTGTACGTCAAACCCTCACTGAAGCTGTAGCTGATGAGAACTGAAATTTAGGTTGCTGGAGTTTTTTCAGAAGTTCCATGGAAGCAGGAAAAATGCCACGAGGACTGAACATACTTAGTTTGCAGAAAACTTGTTAGCACTTGATGAATTCATAAAGCCGATGCAGTGCTGTCTGTGATGAAAACGGAGTATTTGGAGTATTTGCCTTAAGCATTAGGACCCAGCCTCTCTGATTTACTCTGCTCTGCACAGTCATCATGGAAAGTTTTCCCTTTCATCAGTCACAAAGTAGTTTTAATGTAGCAGCAACAGCAGTAGCTAAAACAGAAAAGTGACGGGAAACAACATATTTTTGATATTTTGGTGTGATTTGGATTACAGGAACGCAGAGCCAGTGAGACAGCTCTTTTGTGGCACAAATTTAAAGACACCTGTACTTTCTACTGGAGATTATTAGTGGAAGAATATTTGTATTAATAACAAATCGAAGCTTTGATTAAAAAAAGCAAACAGCGCACCAGTACTGCATTAGATTGACTTGTGCTTTCCTATCTGTTGGCCTTGAAAATGACGATCAATTAAAAAGTATTGAGAGAATTATTTTTGCGCAGTATAAATCTATGGTACTTGAATTGCTGTATGAGAGATGCAGGGTTCATTTGAAGGCACAGTTATTGCTTCATGAGGGGCCTGGAGGTGGGGTGGCATTTTAAAAGCAAGTCTAAAAGCATAACCTCCCCCCCATCTCATCAGGAAAAGCACACCCTGCCTCGATATGGAAATAGCACAAACCAGGTCTACTCATTGGATATAAAAAAAAAAAAAACCCAACAAAAACCCATATTTGTCTGAAGGCCTGAACTACTATTTGCCTTTTGCTGTTCCATTTTTCAGACATGTTCATGGAAGACATTGTTTTAGGACAAGTACGTAGCAGAGAGAGAACTAAAATTCAGAATGATAATGATCTCCATTTACTGCTTGCGTTTCCGTGTCCCTCCTTTTAAATAATTGATGTGCAGTATATTATGATTACTGCTGCTGAGATGAATGCAAAAGCACTTAGAACAGCTTTTTCGTCCATTTTGTGGTCTAAAGGTCTGGGTCATTGACTCTGCTGAGTAGGGCAGCACGAGGCTTTGGAAAGCGCGCCATAAAGATTTGCTGTATTTATCAGGTGAACTTCAGCCACCCCTCACAACACATCTTGCATCTCTGGCGCTCATGCATAGCCTTTGCTCTACTAGAGCAAGAAGTGTGGTTGTGTATTTTTACTGTCAGTTCGGATTTTACATAAAATGGACAAATTTATTGATTCGTGCTTTTTTTTTCAAGGTCATGCTGTGGAACCTGCAGAAAGCTCGCCCTTTGTGGACCACAAATCTGCAGGAGTGTGACACGGAGGAAGACAGTACACAGTCAGCTGGCCAGTTCTTTAACCCGCCGCTAGCACATTCCCTGTCTGTTGCATCATGTGGCAACATCTTTGGCTGCGGAGCTCAAGACGGCAAAGTCAGAATATTCAGGGTCATCGGTGTCAAGTTCGAACGTGAGCTGGAGTTTCAAGGTCACAGCTTGGGAGTATCGCAGGTCCTCTTCATGCCAGAAGCGTACTGGTTGTTGACTGGAGGAAATGACGGGAAAGTCTTGCTCTGGGATGTCAGCAGTGAGGTTGGAAAGCAGCAGAAAAGTCCAGCAAAATCTCTGCAGAGAAGGAAGGCCCAAGTACCCGCTTCCACCAAAAAAGATGGAAAGCTCAACAAAGTGGCTTCAAATGAACACGCTAGAGTTTTACCAAAGCTAACCATTGAACACGGAGAGAAGGTGAACTGGATCTCGTGTGCAGAGATCAAAGGCTCCAAGAGAGCATTAGTTGCTGATCAGAGCAGTTCTGTATCTGTGTATCCACTGCCAGAACCTTAGAAGCTGAGACGTCTAAAGAAATTTGTGGGGGAAAACCACTTCTTGGAGAGTTTGAAATGAGCCTAGGTACATCTGCTGACTGTGAGCTGAACAGTGAAACCTGCTGCGTCCTTCGGAAGGGGATTTGCTGTGCACTCACACAATACTCACCATGTAACTGGCCTCACGCTATGTTTTTCAGCGGCTGTTGGTATTCACTGCAGCTGTTTCTTGCAGGGTCGTCAGTTTGCTTTTTGAATTTAAGTGAAATGGGTTTCAATATTTTTAGGGGTAATATTAGTTCATGACTAAGCTGACATAATTGAAAGTTAGAGGAAGAAATTCACGCTAACAGTGACACCCACAATGCTAAATGAGGATGCTGAGCAGTGACAGAGAAGTCATTGGCTGAGCTCCTTGCATTTTGAACTATTGCAGTGCTTTACCGTACTCTTCCCATTAAACTGAGTCACAGTTTGCTTAAATTTGCCGTAGTGGAAATATATTTTTAATTGGTTTGTCAGGAGCTGCATATAAGACTAGAGAAGCATCAACTAATGAGTAATCAAATTAGTTTAACTGTCATTGCCAAATGGATTTTTTTGCACTGCAGTAAAAGAAGGAGCAGGGGACAATGTTAACATCTGTTTAACAGGTCAGCTGTCTTATGCATTTAGTTGTTTATCCCAGGGCAAAAAAAGCTACTAACACTTGTCTTAATAAATGCTTTCTCTCTCATGGCTCCCTTGTGCTTCTACTCACTCCAATATTGCCAAACACACAGTTGTGTCGAGAAGGGTATTGTAAACCCCATCACAGGGGGAACACAAAGGGCCAAAGGCATGGCTCCTCCTTACCCAAATACTTACACTGCTGTTTTCCCAAAGCTTTAGAAACACAATGAGCAGAATTCGGCTTGCTGGAAACATCTCTTAATTTGCAAGTTGAAGATGGGGAGAATGTGGGAATGCCACAGCTCTTGACCGTTCGGTTCATGCTGAATTTCCCATGGATTGGGCAAATAAATAAAAAAAAAGTGTTTTTTTTTCTCAGGCTGTCCTTAACCTTTCACAAAACTGAATGCCTGGTGCTGGCTGAAGACCTGCTTCACTGGTGTGCGGTTTGTGCTGCCTTGTTTTACTAGCTGTGCTGTTACCAGACACACGTTATCTATTTGCCTTCTTTTTTTTTTTTCTTTTTGATGGAAAAATTTCCAGCTCTTTTTTTTGCATACCCAGCTCCTGAAAATCATTAGCCAGTTGTGCTGGCTCTCCATCCTTTATGGAAGAGATTCCAACCATCTTGGTTTAGCTATCCTTCATCCTCAAAGCAGCTCCCTGCAACCAAATAGAGCTTGTTCTCATCCAAATCTGATCATCCCTTTTAAACAGGAAAAAAAAAAAAGGGCAGAAAAGCAATCTGCTTGTACAGCCTTTAACAGCAGGAGACTTTGGCCCAAGACATGAAGTGGTGGGCATGACAGCAAAATGAAGCCAAAACACAGCAAAAAAAGCAGAATAGCGTGGGTAGGGCCTTTTGTGTCACCTCTAAATTGATTTTGTTTAAGAAAACGGGATCGGTGTGTCCGAGGAAGCGGTCTGGATGCGTAGTTCAGTATGGGAGATGTTCACGAGCATGTGTCCATGCATCTATGACCTATATTTGGATATACAGTCTATAAAAAGCCTTGCTACAAACAGCCTCCAGCAGGAGTTGGATCCCCCGTCCCTGTTGTTGCTGCCTGCTCCAGGAGGGAGGATCAAGCCCACTGTGGCGTTTATTTCTTCTCTTGGTGTACTGGAAGATGGCTAAAGCTGGCATCTCTCTGCACGTCCTGAAGGAGAGGCTGAACAGGTAACTGAAGGGTTGTGCTCGCACTGCGCTGAGGGACAGGGAAGGGCGAGGGCATAGGGGACTGAGGCAGGGAACAGGAGATGAGACTGTCAGCGCAACAAACATGTGCTTCTTTAGAGATTCTCGTGGGTAATAGGATGTAAATACACATTGTGTGTATACGGGAAGGGTTCGTGAGCAATCTTCTCTTTCTCCTTGACTTGCTGGGGAGGGCAGGGGGGCAGAGCCACCATTCTGGCCAGCCTGCAAACCTCAGGGTTTGCTGCAGGATTTGTGCAATTCAGCGAAGGGCTGTCGCTGCGTAAATTGTTGCTGGGAGATTATGGGTAACGGGGAATTTGGCTTCGCGCTCTGCTATAGTCCGGTCGTAAATGGCAGGTTTGGGATGAACTTCTGAATTTGGGAAAATGCCTCAGAGCCCAGAGGGTTCAAAGACAGGAAGTCAGTGGTTATCTTACCTGAGAACAGACTTCTAAGTTTAAAGAAAGAAAATCACTGTCACTGGGGAATTGGGACAGAGGTGATGCTGATTCACCTTCCGTTTTCAACGCCTGTCCTCGGAAGAGGAACGCTTGACAGACAGGTTCATTGGCTTCATGTAAAACAATCTGGCCCAAGCTGCCCCGGCTGGCACCAGTCCACATGCTCAGCTGCAGTGCGACAGTAGTAGATGGTGTCTCTATCCAGCTGGGCAGACAACGACTGCGGGGGGATCAGATGTAAGCCATGAGCACAGCTCTTCAGGAAGAAGGCCTGAAAAAAGGGTCTGAAATTCTCCACAGTTAGAGACAGGCGAGACAGTGTTCCCTCCCAGTGGATCTTCACATACGAATTTTCATATATTACCTTTAAAGGTCCTGTGCAAATCATTATCGCAAGAAATTTTCAAGTCAGCTTCAGTGTCATCCATATAACTCTGGTTTACCTGTAGTAAAAATGATGACTGTCTATCAAGAGTATCCCAACTGATGAAATGCAGTGCTTCTATTTATTAAATTAATGATTCCAGACGAACACCAGCTGACAGACTTGGTAAGAGTCTGCCCCTCAGGTCAAGATACTAACATTGCTCACCAGCGGTTTTTATCACTCCTGATTCACACAGCAGCAACTGCAAAAAAAGATACTGGAGACCTGGCCAGGGAGAGAAACAGAAACATGGGAACCACTCCTGAAAGAAAAAGTGAAAATGAAGTCTGTGGGAAATTGACTGAAGAAGTGTGTGTCTTACGAGTCCCATGCAGTGAGTGTACAGGGAGAGCTGTGGAGAAGTGTGGGGCTCTGCATCAGCCTGGAAAATAAAACCAATGTGACAGCTCTAAAGTAATGAAAAATGTCATTTTCTGTAAATGCCTGAGCAGCAGAAATAAGGTTACGCATACAACCATGCTTCCAGAAAAGGGGCAAAAGATCTCTTAACTGCAAACCATACAAGTACGTTCTGTATGCTAACAAGAAGAGAAGACTTCAAAAGCTTTCTGGTCAAGAATGGGGATGTGGTTTGTGCATACACCAGACAGGCATTAGAGGTCACCAACGGGGACTTCACTTCCATTACAGGAGACAGTGCTTAGAGGTTGTGACTGAAATGGAAGCAGGAGGTTTAATCCGTTCTTCCTCATTTCATTCAGAATTTTGCTCAAGAGACAGCAGCACGGATTCTATCAGAAGTTACTAAAAGCTGCAGAAGATTAGTTATGGAGATCAGTCGTACCATTGTGTAACCGAACAGGCCTTTTTAGAACCAAACTTAGCAAATGCTGAAATGTTTCCTACAGTTGCTTAAAAATACACAAGAGTAATTTACAGATGAGAAATATATCCCATATCAAAAAAGTGCTGGAAAGACAAAACTGGTCAAATACTAAAGCATTGGCTGCTGACTACAGCACTGACAGTGGCGTTAATGATGAGATCTTGGATAACTTTACTATTATTTGTAGAGGAGAAAGCTCACAAAAACGGGCCATTAGGAAGGTTATTTACCCTAATAAAAACCTGCAATCAGGCAGCACTTCACAGGCAAGTCTCTCCCCCAGGCCAGCACCCATTAGGCACCAGGCAAACCTTGAAGAATATACTCATTTTCTGAGGATTCCCCCCTCTCTAAGAGTGCTTGCACCGTATCATTCCTTAAACTTTTCCAGTTGGGCTTTCTGCGCTACCACATTGTGTTATCCTGATGGTTGCTGTTCTCTGTTTGTGCAGCTAGAGGTGTGGAGTGGATCTGAAACTTATTTACAGCAAATATGGACCCACCTCAGCTCAGCTCGCATGCTTGCTGTATTGACAGACTCGATCCTGTTATGACATACCCGCTTGCCCAATTCCTCTGAACTATCTGCATTTCTACATCACACAAGCTCAATTTTTCCAATTAAACTTCTGTTTTACTCCTAAAATTCTCATGGTAAGCATGCGCACATAAATACATTTAAAAGGGCAACTCCCCCCCTCAATAGTCCAGGGATGATGTGCAACATGAGGGATGGCCGTTGGTTGAAATCCAACACCCAGGAACAACTATGCCCAGTTTCAAAGTCCCAGCAGGAGAAAGGAGGCTCTGAGAAATCAAAATCTTGCTTTGAAGCAAGAGAAGCGCTACCAAAGTTAAGCTCAGGATGTCCGCAGCTTTCACACGATGGCAGAGGAAGTCTCCTAGCCTCAGGAAACACCAGAAAATCGTTAGACAAGGGTCTGCACAAGCTGCCAGGCAGACAACGAATTAAGGTGAGAGAGACTTAGAAAAATACGCCACTGATCATGCCTTTTTATTTTCTCCTCGTTCAGGTCCGCTGCAGGCAGTACCCAAAGCAGAAGAGGAAGGCAGGTAGAGGGAGCAGCTACTGTTAGTGAAGCAATGGCGTGCTCAGTCCTTCTCTAAAAACAGTACGCTTTAAAATACCATGGAGTATGCGTGAAAGAAGGGAAAACTATTGGTAAATTATTTAATCTGCTGTTTATATGATCTAAAGTTAACCTCTGGTTGTTTGGAGGGGTTTTTCTTTGCAGTGTTTTTTTTTTTTAATTTTATTTTTTTTTAATGTCATCACCTGAAAGCTACTGTGGATTTTGTCCTTATAAAAAGGTTCAGCCAAAGATAAACGAAACAAGACCACAACAAAGAAGGTAAAGACCTTAATACAGTGTTTAACCCAAGGAGGTCACAATTCGGAATCCAATTCCCTAAGCATTAAAACCATACAATAATGATAGTAACAGCAGCAGTGGAGCAAACTGGGGATGAAGAAAGAGAGGCTAAAGAAAACAATGTAGGGTCTTGCCCCTAATAAAATTTAGCAATGGCACAGTTTTTGTTTGACTGATACAACCTGAAGTTCTGCCAGTAAAATGCAAGGAAAAATCACAAAAGTCTATAAGGAGTAGCTGATGCTCTGCTAGTAAATCGCTTGTCAAGTACGTAGTACCAAGGTATTTGTTTGGTATTTAGGAATGAACTTTGAATGATTCATATTTCGATACTTTGGAGTTCCTCAGGATTTTCAAGAACAGCTAGCTGAGGCAAACTTAAAGAGAACTATCTTTAGGAAAACCACCCCCGGAAGGACGGAAGCCCAGCATACCCTACTCGTGGAATAAAGCGCGCCAAATAGGTACAAAGCATAAATACTTGCATTCCCTCATACGTCATCCCTAAGCACAGTAAGTTCTTTTAAACCAGGCAGTTTTCTTAAGCAAAGTGAGTGGAGTAGCTCAAACTCAAGAACCCATCTTTAGGATCATAATTTAAGAGACTCCAAAGACACACCTTTTTTTTGCCTTTCTTTTTTTTTTTAATAAGGAAGAACGCAACAGATGCTAAGTAATGAAAAAGCAGCTAATAAATACCAGCTACAAAGCAGTTTTCTTATTGCTGTTTCACTAAGGTCTTCTTATCACATGGTTGTTCTGTGGAAGGAGAGTCCTATAAAAGGGAAAACCAGGGCAGGATGAGCTGATGGGAGAAGAGAAATACCGTGGGTGTCTTGTTTCTTATTTGCATAGTTTTTAATCTGAGGAAGAATGAGAAGTTCTGCTCAATGCCAAATGAAAATCATAGAATGGTTTGGGTTGGAAGTGAACCTTAAAGACCATCTAGTTCCATCCCACACCTCCCACCAGACCAGGTTGCTCAAAGCCCCGTCCAACCTGGCCTTGAACACCTCCAGGGATGGGATAACCACAGCTTCTCTGGGCAACCTGGGCCAGGGGCTCACCACCCTCACAGTGAAAATGGTTCAAAAAATCATGATAGTACAAGTAAAAGCACAAAAAAATCACCTCAAAATATTTCAAAGAAAAAAAACGCACCACTAACATGGCAAATGGTTGAGACCTGCAGGCTTATCAAAATACTCATGTTGCACGTGTATTTACAAGTTATATGACCTCTGCACTAGGGAAAGGCCAAAAGCCCTGGCTCATGTCAAAACAACTTAATTTCTAGTGGTGTTATGTTGCCATTCAGCTTGGGAGGAGCCTCAGAATGGGGTCTGGAGCTGGTCACGGCACAAAGTAAGTGTCACCCACCATCACGGCACCCATCGGTGCCCAAGTCCTTATGAAACGTCCTTGTTTTCCATCCCTCAGAGTGGAAACCAAGCTGCAAGCCGTGGAGGCTCAGTTCACAGCCCTGGACTCCAGCCTGGAGACACTGGCGCAGAAGTTCGAGCTGCAGGAGGAGATGCTGGAGGAAGAGACGGGCCAGGAGGTCCCATGGAGGTGAGCACAGGGAGGGATGGGTCGGTGCCCGTCCTCATATGCAGGTAACACTGGTGTGACCGCGGGTGGAACCTACCACGCGTACAGCCCTTGCTGACCCATTCACCTTAGCCGGCACTGCAGAAATGGGCGACGCAGGGAAAAATTTCGGTTCCTTTGGTAGTCGTTTCTTTGAAAGACAAAGCCAACTGCGCAGCCCAGGACATATTTATGTGGTTTAAAACCAGCCATGCCGCTTCCAGGATCTCACGGACGTCAAGCCTGTTTGGGTAACTCCGTCCCACAGTAAGCAAAGGAAAAATAAACCCCAACTCGTTAACACTATGATTACTTTCCCTGATTAAATGAGGCCAGAAGATGCACATTTTTAGCACTCAGGCTAGGACATATTGATAGCCTTTCTCTCTTCTGACT
>VWZL01004128.1:357165-369444 GCA_013396915.1 Stercorarius parasiticus
TTTTTTTTTTTTAAAGAAAAAAAAAAGGTTTGTTTTATCTAACAAAGGGAGAGCAGAAACAATAAAACACAACTTCGAGTATATTTGTCTCCATGTCGAGTTCCTGTGTGACTTGAAATGGCAGCCTTTCTCTCAGGACGGCCCATCGTTGTGAACGGGGCTGTTGGGAAGCTTCTGACAGCTTTCTTAAGTTCCCGTAACTTAAAAACCTAGTATTTTTATTCTTTTTGCTGTATGTGTCTTTTATTTTCTGTTCCACGGTATTTTTTGGCCAAGTGGAGGAGGGTGGGTGATAGAACATCTACATGATCCCACCATTTTAAGCTGTACAAGAAGATGCTGAAGTGTTGACTGTGTTGGTTAGTTCTTTGCTTATGTTAACAAAAAATGTTTGAACTTTTTGGTCCCAGCTTAAGCGAATGTCTGAACGAGGAGGAGTGAGGAGGAGCCTCCCCTCCTCTGATGCGCAGGGATGTTGTGTTTCACCTTCAGAGCAGGTTGGAACCAAGTGTGTACCAGAAACGTCTTCTGAAGGATGCACGTGTGCTGAAAAATTGACTGAATGGAAGGTTAAGTCTGAGTTGACTTAAACTGAACTGACTGGAGGGAAGGTTAAGGGACCTGTGATAACGTATCCACCAAACGTGAGCGTAGCTTATCGCTAGCAGAGAGAATGACAGAAGAGCTCTAACCTCCTTTCCCTCTCCTCCTTACCACCTCTTTGCTATCCCCAAAGCACCTGCTACAGCTCGCTGGAAACTGCGGCAGGAAAACCTGCTACAGTTTCTCCATGACTTCTGGAAAGACCCGGGTCTTCCTCTGAAAGCTGAGAATCTCAGATCGTGAGCAGAAGTAACCACTTAAGCAGATTTCTTAAACCCGCTAGTGTTTTCATAAAGTGGCTGTAAAACTGAGCATTTTCTATTTTCTTTTGGATTCATCATGGGAAGTAAAGTCCATGTTTCTTTTTGCTTTCAGGTACCGATGTTGTACTAGTCTTGCGCCTCTACTTCGAATCAGCATGTCGAAGAAATCGAAGGCTCCGCTCTCCTTGTCTGACTGCCTCTGCCAAATTTGCATGGAGATCTTTGTGGAGCCTGTGACTCTGCCATGCAACCATACCCTCTGTAATTCTTGTTTCCAGCTGACCGTTGAAAAGGCCAGTCTTTGTTGCCCTTTTTGTCGGCGTCGAGTCTCTTCCTGGGCACGATATAATGCCCGCAGAAATACTCTTATCAACTGGGAACTCTGGGAAAAGATTCAGAAGAATTACCCGAAGGAATGTGAGCGTAGGATTAACGGACAGGATTTGGAAGAGGAAAGTAAGTAAAATGTCACTTGTCCTGAGATGTCGCTGTTTTACCAAAGTAATTACCGGTGGTGGACTTTGGATGTTGTGAAATAAGAAACTATTACCGCTAAAAAATGCAGTGCCAGAGCTCGCCTCTGAAAGGGGCTTGGAAGGCAGGGAAATGGCCTTTTTCGTTCATGGTACAGCAGGTAGGTTATATTGTCTGATCATTCAGGTGGGTATTTGCTCATGCATTTGGCACAATCAGTGTATGGCTGCCTGTCCTTACTGGTACAACCTCAGCTGTGAAATCTGTAAGTGCCGTATTTGGGTGTTTGTGTTTATTGCTGTCAAGTAAGTGAAGGGGTTAAACTGCTGTTGATTAACTGCCGTTAATCAGTTCGGTTAGAAATTACAGGGCTTCAGTCAATGCAGGAGTCTCCCAGCCTAAAATTTTGGTGTCAGAGAAGAGGAGGTGAAATGTGATTAACTCTCTGAAGAAGGATTTTGGGTTTTATTATGCTGTCAGCTCCATTGGGAGAGGTTAACTGGTAGGTTGGCTCTATGACATGTTTTTCTACTTGCAGTATTATGAAATCTTTTTAGTTGCAAAAAGCAAAAGATGTAAAGTTATGGCCAGCATATTTATTTTGCTTTACGTGCAGTGCTTGGAAAACACTGACTGTTCTTGCCACTCACAGAGTCTTTTTCTATTTTGTTCCTTCATAACGCAAAGTGGTTTTTTTTCCATAGTACTTGATTTAAGTCAAATCATTTCTGTGACATGGCATGGAGGTGATTTTTTGTTACAATCTTCCGTTGTTGACTGTCGTTGTCTCGCTTTGTTCCTCACTTCTGTTTTTTTCCTTCCTCTCATTTAGTCTATGTCCCTCATCCGCAACACCAGCTGAGCAAGCCTGGGGAACTGCGGCAGGAATATGAAGCAGAGATTAGCAAGGTAAGTCTAAAAATATAGTTAAATGCATAAATGCTTTATATCTAGTTATTTAATTGTTCCCACAAACAGTTGTAATGTTATTTAATTAAAAAGAAAGATACTGAAAAGGGCATTTTTGCTGCAAGCACAAACTGGTCATTCCTGAGGCGGGAATTAAATTTTTATCCTTTATGGAAGAGGAGAGACTTCCTTGTATTTGACGTGAGGTGACGTTTCTCAAGCTTTCTTATGCGAGTTGATCTATAGCTGCTACCTCACCCCCTCAGTCAGTCCAGTAACGTGTGCTGTCTTCTTGTCCTTCAACTGGCTGTGCTTTGCAGGCTAGGAAACGCACAGAGACACAGCAGAGGGCCCAGGCAGGTCCCCATTAGCCAATACCTCCCATTTCCCAAAACTCTGCAGAAGAGTTCTTTTAGGGTTAAAGAGTCACCCTTTCACTCTCTGCGTCCCTGCCCACAGACTAAAATGCCTTTTTTAGGTCCTCAGATGCATGTAAAGTATTTCGGACTAGGAAATAGAAAAATTTGGAATTGTTTTGGCTTTGGGTTTGTACTTGCTTTTTTGATTTCCCTCCGTAAGTAACATACCAGAATTAGATGAACTTGGGTCGTGAACATACAGCATTGCTCACTCCCCGTGTTATCTAAGTTCATTTGAAAATCAGAAAAGGTTTTCAAGAAATCTTAGTGTTTGTCTAAGGATCTAAAGGGTCCTTCTTCCTCTAATTCAGACACAGTACTAGTAAGCATTGTAGTTGGAAGCAGTATCAGAGTGCTCCTTTCCCTGACTGCCCCATTGCTGGTTGTTACAAGAGCAGGAGGCGTACATGAAGTGGAGGACTGTGGGATTCTCTTTTATGGTAGCTACGGGCTAAGATTGATTGGCAGCAGTAGTATCAATGGTTAATGGAGGGGGTGCCGGTGAAATATGTAATGGCGTCTAGTGCCAATCATAAGACATCACTACATGAAACTCAGACTTAACATAGGTTGTGCAGTATTACAGCTTGACACTCTTCTCTAAAGGAAATTTCCAAATCCCATTACCTAGTTAAGAAAGCTTTATTCATTCCTGAAGTACTTGTGGAGTTACTGATAACTGATTTACCACGAGTGGATGTCTGCCATAAAGAAGGCAGATTTAAAATTCTTGGTTTGCAGCTTTGGGTTTTATGCGTTCCAAGAGAGCTGAAGGACTGAGAAGAGAGATGTGCTGTCCGTTAGACATCTTGTGATTACAATGATATAAGCAGGTTGAGCAAATGCTGTCATCTAGCTGGCATCCAGCCTTATAAAGAATTTTAATTTGAGTTTCTCTGTAGATCTGTATATTTGGAGATCTTAGATTTTGTTACTAATGTTTTCAAAAGGCGAGTAAAGGAATTTAAGCTTGCATGCTAGCAAGACTAACGGTGTAGTCTTACAGAAACCAAAAGGTAGGTCACTGTTATCACATTGAAGACTCTACACACAGTATCAGTTTGATTGTTATGTCTTTGGAGAGCTGTGTGATTCAATACTGGCTTTGAAGTGTGCAGAGTGTTTTTGTGAATAGCAGACCGTTTGCATTTAAGGACCATCAGTTGAGAGGTTCTGGCATAAAGCGTGCTCCTACAGTCTTAACCAGAGGTATTTAAAAAATTCTTTTTTAGGTGGAGGCAGAAAGGCGAGCACACGAACAAGAGGAGAACAAGGCAAGCGAGGAATACATTCAACGGCTTCTAGCAGAAGAGGAGGAGGAACACAGATTGGCAGAAGAGAGACGGAGGGAGATGGAGGAACAGCTGAAGCAGGATGAAGAGTTGGCCTGGCAGCTGAGTAACAGTCTGGTGAGTTAGGATCAAGGAGGGCAGCAGAAAATGTCAATATAGGGCAAACAACTTAGACTTTTCAGAGCAAAAGTTAAAATTTTTAATCATTTAAATTTATTTTCATTGTGATTGGAAGCTATTGTTAACCCCAGTACTTTCAATCCTTGACTGTCTATTAATTTTTGAAGAACCAGTGGGAGGGTGAAATACCCCAAATATGCTTACTTGTATATTACAAACTTGAAACATACTGTATGTTTTCATTGTGAAACATTTTAAAACATTGGTTTTCTTCTGAATACTTCCTTTACCCATGATTTTAAAAACACTTCTTTGTGAGAAATTGATGCCTGTAACCTGTACTGAAAAAGGGGAATATACAATGAAAGTTTACCTTAAGTTTTAGGGTTTTTTTGTTTGTTTATTTTGTTATTTTGTTTTGGGATTTTGGTTTGTTGGGTTTTGCTACCTGTTAGTAGACCTAATGATGAAACGCTACTTATTTGAGCAAAACCTCTTGTCCCTTAATGCCAGATACAGGAAAGTGTACAGAACATGTAACATTTCTCGTTCCATAACTATCCATTACTTAAAGTTCTAGAATTCTTTGGGCAAAAGTAACTAATTCTGCAGCAGAAGTAAAGTAGTTCTCTGTGTTTTCTCCAATTTGTGTTGTGTTTTGTTTTACATGATGCTACTTTTACTTGTCATCCAAGAATGATGATTCCAAAGGACATGTGCTCAGCAGTCCTTCACCAGCAGGCAGTCCCTCATCTGAAACATCCCCAGTTAATTTGTGCAAGATGAAGAACAAATCAAGCAACTCTGGAGACATTCAGAAGTAAGTAATTCAAGTTTTTCTTCTTTAGTTATTGGTCTGTTTCTTGGTATAGTGTCCCTCCACTCCATTTGCTTCTTTGGAATCCTGTAGCCCAACTTCCCTGGATAGTCTGGGGCAAATGTAGACTGTTCAGTGTGACATCTCCTCACAGGATAACATGGAGGAGAAGGGAATCACTTGCCCTTCTCTTGTTGTTTTTGTTTTGTCAGAATGAACCTGAAGATCTTGGTTAGTGCAAAGGACTGACAAGTCAAGAAAAAAAATTGAAAAAGTTATACTTTTTTTTTTTGTCCCCCTTTAAGGTATCTGTCTCCAAAGGTTCATCATACATTGGGGTCAGCATCATTCTCTAGAACAACAGAAAGAGGAATGAGCGACTCTGGCTCTGTGGTAACTACAATCATGTTGTTATAAATCTCAGTATTGGTTAATTATGGGTTATTTTCCCCTTGTCTATAGGATTGCCAATCATATCTTCCCCTTGCACATCAGCGCTGGGCAGTTTATCTTGCCCTTCTTGAACTGCCTTCATGATTCCCCAAAGTGTAATGGGAAGAAACCATGCTTTACAATCCACAGGTGCACACCTATGGCTTATTTCAATAGTTACCTTGTATGGCCTTACAAGTACCATACCTAAATGTCTTCAGCGAATGCTGGGTTGCAACCAATGGTGCATAAAACTAAAATGAGGGTTCTGGAGCTTACTGGAGGAGGTTGCACTCTGGTTTTCATCATTCCATCTGTCTGTCTGATCTTTCCTGTTAGGCTTCAAAAGAAGACGAGCAGGCTAATACCCTGATTCGAGTCATTGATAAGAGAACGCTGCAGTTGTGTTTTCGGTCCTTTAGCTATGCTTTTGTAGGTTGTTTTAAATATTTTCATTATTAAACAATTATGTATTTTTTTTTTCTTAAAAAAAGAGAAGAATCCAAGTTTTTATCCCTGGTTAGTTATAAGCAGTGCAGCTATGAGAAGTGGGATTTGCATTTGTTCATACCCATTGGCTTTTGTTAAATTTACTTTATTAGCGGTCTCTCCCTTTTCTTCAGGAGACCAATAGCAATAAATGCAGCAGTTCTGTGTGGCAAGATGAGCAAGTGGAAATGCCAACACTGTCTCCACAGCTGACCAGTGTGATTAAAGATTCCAGTGCTAAGGATTCATTTTTGGAATCATGCATGAACTATTTCAGTGCCTCATCTTCAGAGGACACCAATGCTGTCAAGCAGGAAAAAACACCAGGACCAAATTGTCTAGGAGACGAAGTTCCAGATGAGCTTAATGGAATCGCAGAAGGGGAAGGGTCTAGAACAGTTCTTTGCAGATCCAAAGGAGAAGATGATGGAGTCGAGTCAGACCGTGGCAGTTTAACACATGTAGAAAGCATAAACTGTGAAATCTCTGCTGAAACTTGCACCCATATTCAGTCAGCAACAAATTCTGTGATGTCTGACAGCAAAAGTGTAAAATCTGATATCACGAAGGTGACTGGACCCTCGGATGAAGAGAAACCAGAGAGACTGCAGAACACTAAGGAGACTCCAAAAAGAAAGTTGCTGGAGCCACCAGCTGAAGAAGCCGTTGACTTGTGTGTGCTTGATAAGAGGAGAAGAACTTTTGCGGAAAGCTTAGAGGACCAAGGGGAGCAGGTAAATGATTTTAACTTGCAAATGCAGAAAGCCTTTGAGCAGGAGTTCTACGAAAGGCGTATGCAAGAGGAGCAGGACAGGCTTCTGGCTCTGCAGCTACAAAAACAGATTAACAAGGAGGAAAGGACACTCAATCGACAAAAGGGCTCTCCAGATGAGTACCTTCTTCGCACCAAACCACCACAGTTTGTGAAAGACTCTCCTGCGAGAAAGGGAAGTCCTAAAATGGCAAAAGACTCAAAGGCTCAAAAAAAACAGGCTGAAACAAATCACCGTAAAACTCGGAAAGGTTCTTGCAATGAAAACTGGCAGTCCCCTACCAGAGTCCGAATGAAATCGCCCAGCATCAAGGGAGGAAAAGTTTTGAATTGCGTGGTTAATACCAGTGATGCAAATGATATTTGTTCACTACCCAAGAATAAGCAAAAGACGATCCTTCAGATGTTTAAAAGCTCTGTTGTGGAGTAGATCAACAGAGCCACCAGACACATGGTGGAATGAGAATTAATACCATGGTAACGCTTTCTCCTGTGTTAGTTAAAGCTTCCCGTAAACAGTTTTAAAGATGTTGGTTTTGAGGGGGATCACTTTGGGTCACAAAGTTGTGTATTCTGAAAAGTTTTAATAACGTACACCCCCAGACTTTAAAAAAATTTAGTTGACCTTTTCTTGACGACAGCTTGTTTTCTGTCACTTGCATTTACATAATTTTCAATGTGAATACTGTTATTTCTTAAAAACAAAAATAACTGGTGGTCTTCTCTTAAATGAGAATTTGGAGCTTTTTTTACAGCAAGGATGCACATTCCACGGAGGAAACAAGCAAAAAGCTGAGTCTGTATTTCCAGTTGTCTGCCAACTGCAAGGTTGAAGCTTCACTCAGCGCAGCCACTGTGTTAAATTGAAGCATGTCATTGGAATTCAGGCTATTTGTTGAATTGCATTGTTCGCATCACAGTTAACAAGAGTATAACCAGCCAGCCAGTCTTGCAGACATGCTGTTTCCCTCTCCCTCTCATATACTAACCCCTTCCTTTGAAAAGGGGGGGAAAAAACAGGTCATTCTCCCACTGCCAAAGCCAAGGATCTTCCATAGATGCCAATAGTATAATTAGTTGTGGGCTTGTGTTTACCTTTGTTCATAGAGGTCACTTCTGCGGATCTGACTGTTGTTAAGAAGAAGATACTTTTGTTCTCTTATTGCTAGTGTTCTGCAACTTTATTATTGTATGATAATATTACCTATATTTAGTGCTATTTAATTTTCATACTCAGACTGGTTTGAGTATGATTAAGAACACGTAGTAATAAAAAAATAGTTAGTCCGGAAGACAGTTATGATGGAGAAAGTTAAAGCGAAAGGGGGTAAGCAACTGAAAACTGGAGTTGTCAGTGATGATGTAACTATAATTAAAGATTCACAAAACTTCCATGCCTGGCTCCTCCCCCATTTTTAGAGGCACTACCAAATGCTGTCTTCCAGTTGAGTTTAAAACTAACTGCATTCAAAAGAATTACAGTTTAGACATGGGAGGAAGCTGAGGCATGTAGGAAGTTGAGGCTGGTGAAGAGTTGACCAGCAGCTACTCAGCAAAGGAAGTATCCCTGCAAGATTGTTTTATCTGCTGCTATTTTGAAACCATCTTTTAGCCTTTCTTTGCTTGTAATGAGATATTTTTTTTCCCACTGTCCATGCTTGAAAGAGAGCAAAGCACCAATCTACGTTGCTGAAGTGTGTGTGCTAATCACCAAAGTCTGCAAATGTTTTAAATGTGTACTTTCTTTGAACCTCGTTGATGATCTGTAGACTTTAACTTGGGTCTGGCAAATTTGTTAACAGAATACTTCAAAGCAGTATCTTCTGCTGTTTTAAGTTGAAAAAAACCCAAACAAACTGACATTTTATTGAAAGCGTGAACAGCACACCAAGGCAAAAATATTGTTTTTTTTCTTTGCCTGCATCTCTCTATTAATGGTCGGTTTCTCATAAATAAATGATCTATTTTAAGATGCTTTTTGAGAAGGTTACAACAGGTGACTTCTCCTTTTTCTGCCTTCCTTCAGTACAGATCTGTTTCTGTTGAATCCTTACCTTTGGGTTGTTTTCTGTCTTGCCCAGGCATTTAAGTATAATCCTTCATTAAAGTGTTTTTTAAGACAAAGATATTGACTGCTTTTGTGCTAGTGCCACTCAGCCTTTCCAGTCATGATAAGCATGTAAGAAGTAAACTCTCCATTTTCAAAAGAGTTGAGCAGAAAGAGTTTATTTTTGAAGTCTGTTCAGCCTCATTATACAATCAGTTTCTGAAATCTGATTATTTTTAACTTACTGGAAAGATGGAGCTCTTCCTTCTAAGATCACGTCTCCCAGTGGCTGCTGCCTGTTCTCAAGCATCCCTGAGCAGAGGGACCACAAGCTCCTCTGATTTATTGCCGTTTTGGTGTAACAACGGGTTGTTTAGGAACAGGTTTGGAGTGGTGCAGGGCAGTTCCTGGCCTCTTCCCACACAGGTCACCCCTGCAAGCCACTGGCTGCCAAAATTTATGCCTGATGCAACTGTCTGCAGTTGGTGACACTTCGTTTCTATGGTCCTGACATCCCTGCTGTACCTTAGCCATCCCAAGGCGTTTCAATGTCTGCCCCCATCACTGCTTTTAATATCCAGCCCTGAAAGAGTCTGAATTGCAAGTATTTTGAACTGCTGACCATTCATAGGTAAGAAATAATCTTGTGTGTATTACAAATTCTGACCCTGGTTAACTGCTGTGTTTTTTCTCAGATCAATCATCGTTATACTCCAGTACAGCAGTGCTGGCTTTGGAGCTGCTTTTACAGCCAGGTCCTGATGTTTGGTAGATACTGGGTGAAAAAGAAAGGAAGGGAAACCTGTGGTCATACGCATAAATATACGGATAAACTCTGAAGAGCTAGAAATGAAATCTATATCCCCTAGCAGCCTTTAACTTCATTAGGGTTAAACTTAATTTACTGCTGTCATTGCTTTGGGGCTAGCTATAAGTAACATAAATTTAGTGATAAGATAGGAGACATTTTGTTTAAAAAACGGTGTGAGAGCTCACTAATTCAGCAGGATCATGCAGTCTATCTATCTGAGCACACCTCGGCAACACGCCGGGAGCTGCTCTAACAGCTCACTGCCAATGGCAGGGCTCCTACGCTTGTGCCAGCTCTGACACTTGGGGACTCTCCATGATCCAATTCTGAGTGTTCAAGGGGTAGGGAACACATTGAGGCGGGAGAGGGCAAGGCAGAAGGGAGAATTTACCTTTTGGGCAGCAATGGGCGATGTGTAACTAGCTCAGCTGCACAGGAAGCCATGTCCCAGTATATGGGATTGCTGCATTTAACACCAGTTACATTCCCTTTTCCTCCACAGGCTGTTTTGTGGATTCTTTCTTTTCCTTGTGACATGTTGATTATGTGTCTCTTCGATACAAGGTTTATGAAACGCACTGAACTAATCCCAGTTAGAAGTTGGGTAAGGAGTGGGGGCTTTTTGCATCTCACTCTTCAGTCTCACACGGGCTCACTTCCTTGCCATCAATAGCAAATCCTGCTGCTGTGATTCCACTGAAAATCACTACAAACATTACAGAAATTACCCATTTCAAAGTACAGCAGTGTAGTTTGGTGTGTGTGTATATTTATGGGCGGGTGTGTTAAAGTATTTGGGGGTTATTTGTGTTTTTCCAACATACAGGGTTTTGTCTTCAGCGTAAGAATGACCTTCTTACATAAGAATCGTCATTTTTTAAAGCAGGATGGAAAAAAAAAAACAAGACTAAAAAGTCAATCATTAGTTAAAACAGCTTTAACTGCAAAATATATAAAACCCATAAGCTATACCAGAAGGCCAGTCCAGCAGCCTCATCCGAGGTCAGGTCTCAGAGCTGATCACACGCACTGCATGCATGGCATAACATTCCTCACCAGACACCTCTTCAGCCCATCCTTTTGGATTTTTCTTGTTGGAGGGTGGAATTTGGTTACTGCTGACTAGATTTTGGTTACACCAATACTCTGTTTCCATTGGTATGAGTGCTTTGAAGCAGGTAAAATCAGCTGGTTTAATGGTGTTTGTGAAGCAAGAGTCCATATTTCATCTGTCTGAGCTGGTCTAACGGTTCAGTGCTGCTCAAAAGGGTGAGCTCACCTTCTGCCTTCAGCTGGCTCCAGTGTTTTATTTGTCCCCTTTGTGAACAAGTTCAGCTCATCCAACTGCCAGGAAAAAAAAAAAAAGCAAGTACCAAAAAACCCAAATACTTTGTCAGGCTTGCTCACTTCTCTAAGAACCAGAGGTGGCGTGGGGGTGGGAGGTAGGAAGAGGAGCAGGAGAGGGTACAGATCTACTTGTTTTCACAGCAGCAAGTTTTTAAATTGTCTTAAGACTTCTAAGGAAACCTCTGCTTTCTGTGTGCTCTCACTTCGGTTGACACTTGTTAATGACAAGGTGCCCTGCAACACTCCAGCCTGCTGACAGCGTGGGCAGCAGGCCAGCCACATGCAGTGCTATGTTGTAAAACAACATGAAAGTAGTAAAATATTCCTTTTCTACAGATGCAATTTCTGCAAGTAGCATAGTGTTATGGTTTGAAGAACCCACAACAATTTATTGTTGTTTAGACAATTATTCTCTCACCCGATGACCCCTCCCCACCTGGGAAGGGAAATCAGGAGAAAACAAGGAAACCTGAGGGCTGAAATACAAACAGATTTAAGAGAATAAGACTAGATAATTAACATGAATAATACTAAAGAACCAATATTGACCCTGATGCTAACAGAAAATACACAAGGATTATCCTCAGCCCATTCCACCAGCAGGAAGCCGTGCACTCCCAGCAGGGACAGTAAATGTGGGACTCTGCAAGCGCTGCAGCTTCAGGAAGAGAAGGGCTCAGGGCTCTAGCACAGGAGTGAGAAGTTCTCTGGACCGCAGACATCAAGGGAGAGAAAGAAATTCTCAGCAAACTTTCTAATTTATATTGAATGTGAATACTCCTGTTGGCAGCTTGGGTTAGGTGCCCAGGTCTCGCTCCTCCTCGTCCCTGCACCTGGTGAGCTTGAAAACACTGAGACCTTGAAACCCACACCTCAGAGCTGACTATAAAGTAAATATTTTCATAAATTCAGACACTAGAGTCCTTTAAAAATGCAGTTTCCTCTAGCATTAGAAGAGACCTTACTGAAAAGTAGAATTAGTGAAAGAGAAATTAATCCTTTGTCACTCAAACCAGCACACAGAGGGGTCAAAAACACCCGGCATGCTTGTTGTTGAGGCTGTTTCTCTTCTGACTTTGAAGAACTGACAGCAAAAGTATCCTGATAGCACAGACTGCCTTGTAATGAGCTCCCTCTACAGGAGCTCAAAACAGGACGAGCAGCAACAGCGTTTCTTGGTCACCTCAGGTCCTACCTCGTCCCTTGCAGCACCTATCGCCCCTGATTGTACATGCTTATGTGCAAGGGCAAAGGCCTGCTAGTCCCCTTGCTTCACCGTAGGCCTCTGTGACGAGGTAAATCGGCGTGGAAGCAGAGGCCTTAGCGGCGTTACTGAAACACTCGTAACATGAGGCCTCTGCTCCCCAAGTCCCCACGATTAATGAAAGTGACGGCGTTTGAAAAGCCGTGGAGGCCGCTGAGGCGGCGGGGCGGGCCGCGTTGCCATGGCGACTCCCGCCTCCCCGGGCCCCTGAAGGCGGCAG
>VWZL01004129.1:215-97147 GCA_013396915.1 Stercorarius parasiticus
GCCTACCAAAAACAATCGCAATATTTTACATTTTCCAAAGCGGGGAACGGCTGGGGATCGTGTGCCTGGGCGAGGGGAGGGGGGAACGTTGCGTTTCAGGGGNGTTTCGGGAACTGCGAGGAAATCTAAAGCCCCAATCTTTATTTGCGCAGGCCGTTCCACTTAAATATTAATTGAGTGTGGGTTCCAGAGCAGGGCGTTTACTATTGCGAGTCGAGTGGGATGAGACACACACACACACAGCGGGAGATGGGGGAAAATAAGAAAAAAAAAAAATACAGCCCGAATCTGATTTTTATTCAGATTTGTGAACCAAAGCCACCCTGCCCGCCCTGGGAACTGGGCAAGCGCCAGCAGGAGCCCCGAGTTCCTTGACCACTGGAGGGAGCCCATATTGTGCCAGAATGCAACAGAATATATCCTACGTGGAAGACAAAAAAAAAAAATTAAAATAATAAAATATGAAATATCAGATCGTTGTAGTCAGAACAAAGTGTCTTCTCCAGGTCAGACCATGATCTAGATATACGCGAAATGTTATAAAAATCGGTTTTAAATGCCCCATTGTGCTTTATCAGCACGAAGAAAGGGGAAAATTATTAAGAACAAGGCTTTTTTTTTTTTTTTTCCTGCTATGTTTTGAGTGTCAGCCTGGCACCTTTCCCCAGGAGTGAATCCAGCCACCACGATGGTGGCAGAGCTGGAGTAGAGCAAAGATGCCCTTGTGCTCCTTGGCTTGTGCAACCCCGCGAGCAGCACGGGAGCCGGCAGCTCCCCATCTCCCTCCTCTTCCTTAAATGTAGGTCAGCACCTATAGACTCCTTCCCACAAAGACCTCCCCAGAGCAGCGTGAGGTTGCCACACTGCTGCTTTCGAAAGAGATTTTGCTCTTCTGATAAAAGCCACCAACCCCCAAATAAGTAGAACAGATAAAAGCCACGCGTGCCCTTTTCGCCTGCGTATGGGGACGAGCATCCTCATCCTCATCATCCACCCGGCGGGTGGCTGCCCTCCACCGACAGCTCTGCCTGGCCATCGCACAAAGGAACCGTTCCTGGTCAAACGGGGCCCAAAATTATGTTTTTTTTGTGAACACACAAATATTTGTAATTCAAAACACACTTTTAACACACAAATATTTCCAAGAATGGCGGGCTCCGCAGAGTGATGCCAAGTTGCTGGAGACCCTGAAATGTCAAAACGGAATAAAACTGCAAGTGATTTGTGTACTAATATGTTTTCTTGGCCCTGGCGAAATTACCACAAAAAGCATGATGTAACCTCAGCCGCACAGACACAGAGAGCCCCTTGTGTTTGATACCCCTGTTTGAAAATACTATCAGTGACGGGTAAAAATGCATTCTAGTAAACCTGAGCTCTTTTACCATTAAACACAGGGCTTTATCGGATGCAAATTTAACTTTTTTTCCCTGAGTTGGTCTCCCTCCCGGGTTTTGCCCTCCCCGCTCCCTGGGTGCGTTTGCAGCCCCGGTGCCGTGGGCTGCAGTGTTGCAGGGGCTGGTGACTGCTGTCACCATGTATGGTCCATCTGTCCCCTAACAGGCCCCTTGTCCTGAGCCAAGCCACCATCGCACGACCACGGTCGGGCACAGGCTTCCCCTCGAGGTTTATTTTTCGGAGCCGCTCTGGCAGGGGAGCCATCTCTTCAGGCATCCGTTGCTGCCTTTGAACTCTCTCCTTCCCCCCAGCGCTCAGGTGGCCTTTTTTTGGTCACACATGAGTAACAACAGATGTGATAGAGTGTGAAGGGAAGGGAAAGGGACATACGATGCCAGCAGTTCGTTGCTGGCAGAGGAGGAGGAATTCCTGCGCTTGCACCGCCGCCTCCCAAACCTCAAATTTCCTCCTACGCCCGTGTCTCGGGGAAAGGGCTGTGACCAAAATGTTCACAGGGGGCTGGACACGTCGGATGGATGGACCCGAGTGTGAGGAACCACACAGACAGGGTGTTTTCTTTGCTGAGAGTGACAAAGCTAAGCTGAGCAGAGGTCTTCATACAAAGCATTCCTCCACTGCAGACTCTGCGCCTCTTGCTTATTTTCCTGTGATCCAACCAAGTGCAAAAGTGGCTCAAACCAGTCCCCGAGCACTTCTCACCAAGCAGTAGCAAGCACACACAAAATTTGGCTCAAAGCCAGACACCAGCACTAGCCATGCTTTGATGACAAATGCAACCTCATGCCTTGGAGCAGAGTTCAGTCTCTGATGCTGAAGAAGATTTCCTAAAGCCCAGACAAGGTGAAGCTGCACTTCAAAAGCCCTCCCGTGTCTGAGCTGATGCTCAGAGGCAGGGGTTTATGCATGGCCACACTGGGAGGGCAGGATCCAGGACACAATGGGCTCTTGCCCAGATTTCCAAAGGAGTTGGGGACGTGCTAGACACTTGCGTTTAGTCCACTCCCTCTGAAGGACACAAACATCCCTCCTGGCCACCCTACCAACAACTGCATCCTTAGGGTGAACGCTTAAATGAACTTACAGGTCATTCTTTTTATGTAAAAACTCATTTTAATTAACTTACGTTTCTCTCCCCACGTTTTCATGCAAAAAGAATAACTGTTCTTTGCCCCCTTGGTGGGAGCATGCCCCACTTGAGACAACCAGCCCCAGGGTGGTTGTATCGAGCTATGAAATGTCTTCCCCGTGACACTGGCCAAGAAGCCGAAGGGACTCCTGAACTGGTACCCTGAGTTCCTCCCCATCTCTGGCACAGACATTTAACATCAGCAAGCCCACTGCAGCAAGCATCATCACGGGAGCCTGAGAGCCCATCTATTACCCCTAGGTTGGATGAGCTGGTTCCCCTTTTTTTGTGTAATAACCCATTACTTCAGACACTTGCCCAGAAAACGCAGCATCTGGATTCAATTCCCTCCCCCACCTGAGAGTCTCGAACCTGTATTTCCCACGAGAGAGATGTAGCACGATGCTAAACAGCAATCTGGCGCGGGGGAAAAACAAGGTATTTTTTATTCTTGCTCTCGGAGCAGAGCTATTGTATAAACAAGAACACAAGTGTCCCGAGGCCAAAAAGCAAGCAAGAAGCGCATGACTCTCTACCCTCCTTGCCACAGCACACACAGCTGCCATAACATGTTCTGCTTATTATCAATACTTGTCTAACATTAAATACATAATCCACCCTGAACAGAGGGGGCAGAGCCCAGGACTTGGCCCTATAGCTTACCCTATAGCTTACTCCGGGGGAGAATTAGCAACATTTTAGAGGTTGTAACGCGTGAACGCAGCACCCCAAGTTCAGTCTAGAGGGCTGGAAAAACCTGCAGAGATGCATCATGCTCCTGATAGTCAAAGTGTTTCCAAAAATAGGTTTCTCTTGCTCAGGTTTTTACCTTCATGGACATCATTTATTGGTACACGGGGGCTGGAACAAGCAGAGGGAAGTCACCGCCTATTCTGCTGGCACAGAGTGCGCTCATCATCCAGACGTGGCTGCAGATGTTTCAGAAAACCCACCACCGAGTGTGCAAAACCCCAGTAAAATACTGAAGTTGTTGCATCTGGCACCGGCAGGCTGACGGGAGGGACGCCAAGCCAAGTGTCTGTAACAAAAGTCCTGCAGCAGAAAGGGGAAAAAAAATCCCCGATTACCCAACCTTTCAGTGAACTGGGAAGAAGGTGCCAGTGCTTCTTTGCTGAGAAGGCCTTTCAAAAAAAGGTTTTTCAGAGTCTCCTTCAGATTTTGCAATTTTTATCGTCATCCCACACAGAGCCTCATACACGGAAAGGACTGGAGCTGTTTTCCTGGTGCGCTCAAGACGCTTTTGATTTTCCTACCTATTTGCAAGTCTCTTATCCCAATGGAAATAAAGCAGAGTTGGAGGCAGTCCATGAAAAGGTTAATTTGCTGTATATACCAGTCTGACCTTTTTTGACATGGATAGCTCAAACAGCTGCACCAAGATGAAAAACCCAAGGGGTGAAAATTCTTCTGAAACAAGTGGCAGGGAGCAGAATATCTTCTAGCACCCCACCAGCTATCAAAACAGCGGTTAAAGGACTTGGAAATACTTAAGGAAAAAAAGAAGCCCAAGTCCTCAGGCCAGACACTGTCCCCTCACTGCCCCTGCAATGCCAGTGGCAGCCGAACAGCGTTTCCTTACACAAACAACAGCCTTCAGTGGGGTTTTGCAGCAGGACACTGTAGATGTCACATCTGACCTCAAATTCTAGCACTGAAACAAGCCAACACGTCTGACGTGGGTCCCCTGCACCCCTGGTAGGTGACTCCTTTGTACCCCGCGTGCTGGGAAGCGCAGGGATCACCCTCCCTCCAGCACCTCCTGCTCCTGGGAGCTCTTCAGGCCAAAGGATGGCAGGCTGGCAAACGCCTACAGCTGCAGCTGTTTCTAAGCAATTGCTGGGCCCTCTGCTTCGATGTCCAAGGTAAAAAGGAGTTGTCATAGACCAAGAACCCAGGTGAGACAAAAATAAGATTCTCGAGGAGTTTTCAGGAGACCAGGTAATGGATGCAACGGTAAAAGAGTTTTTCCCAACGTCCTGGGCAAATTTGACCTCTCTACAGTCACCCCATATTTTCAGAGGCCCATAACATCCACTTCTTTCTTTCTTTGATTAAGCTGGGGATAGCGGCTGCTGCCTTCCACCCCCTTGGTAGCAGAGAACGTTTTGAAGGGGGTTGATGCCAGTATAATGTACATTTACTGTCTGCCTTGGGATCTTTGGGTGAAAAAGCTGTGTTGTGATGACTATTATTCCGCACAGATGTACCAGGTATCAACACTTGGGGCTGGATTGTACCTAGGGCGGCTTCTGTATTCTTGACAGAGCTGATGTGATTTATCCCTGGGGTGAGGAGGTGGGAGAGAACGAATTGCTTGTGACAGATACTAGTCATGTTGCTTAATGAAGTTTTGCAAGGTGTTCAGAGACAGCAGGACGGGGTCAAATCAGGGAAGGTCACGCCGCTGGAAGCCGTCGTCCTGAGTCAAGACCTGGCTTCTCCTCAGAGCCTGTCACTCTGCTCCCCACTCGCTGGCGGAGTGGCTCGGATTGCAAAGAATTTATCGACACCCACCCACCATCCCTAAAGTTTTATGGCAATATAGATCCATTAGAAATCCATTTTACAGAGGTATTAAAATAATGAAGGTGATAATTAAGAGAGCAGCACGCTCCTTGGAAAACCCACTGATCATAATATACTGCTTTAAAGAAAGTTCTCCTGCAGTCCCCTTAAAGAAAGTTATCAATTAGTCACTGTATCAGACATAGGAGAATTGTTCCCTGAAGAGGATTTTAGGAGGAAAGCCATTGACTCAGTGATGAATTTGTCACTAGGGGTTGCATGGCTCCATGGATTAAGATGACATGGCGCAGAGGACTCGAGAGCAGACTGAGAGCCTAGTGACTCCTGTGAGGTTCGGGTAAGGCTCTTTGTGCTGAACAGGCATCGGTGCGGGGTGAGATGCCCACGCTGCTCCCAGGCAGGGTGATGGCACAGTCAGGGAGGAGACGTGACACCAGTGGGACTGTCCAGGTGATGGATCAGAGCTCCCACATGTCCAGCCAGCTCGGGGCACCGGGCAAACAGGCTCATCCCTGCCTATACCTGCCCACAAAGAGCTGCCGTGTTGGCTTGGGAATGCTGCCTCCTGCTTTCCTTCCCCCACATCTCTCCAGACCACCATCCCGTGCTGTGTAAGAGCAAAGCACTATGGATTTTCTGATACAGATGCCCCACTGAAACCAGGGGACATCAGACCTGATGTCAAACACGCATCGGTCGGCGTGTGCCTAGGTGAGATTTGTCCATCCCTGCAGCTGAGCTGCGAAATGCCCTGGGGCGAACCAGCAGACAACAAAAGCCAAGTCAAAGTACGAAAGAGAATCTGGCATTCGCTGAGGCCAGTGGGAAGACTTTAAAACTACATTTTCATACCCTGCAAGTGCTCTTGCTTTCTGCTCTGTTCAGTGCTCCCCTGGCTGCCCGGCATGTGTGGTGCATGGACCGACGTGCCAATAGACTCCCCGCGTCCCAGCTAAAACCTTCATTCCAAATTGCCTACAAGGATTAATTTTTTTTGCCGTGTGTTTTTTCATCTCTTCTCCTGCAGGCACTGTGAGAATACAATATTTCCCTACAGGAACCTGCTGTGTCCATGCTGGTCCTCTCTTAGAGTAGGGACCAAATGGTCTGGCCACTGGAGGACATCTCTTTCCTCTACAGACATCCCCTCCACAAGGTGCAGGAGGTTGCCGCATCCTTGAGGATGCCAGTTCAGATAACAGTGCAGTTACATCCTGTGCAGTTCGGATAACTGAACATGGGCAGAGGAAGGAGCCACGGGGAAATGGCTTTTCTTGGTAGACAAACATCACCTGGTACCGTCACATCTCATCACGTTGAATACACGTGAGCCCGTTCCCATCCCGGCAATTTGGGGGAGGCAGCACATAAGAGAGAGGGTTGTAGCATGAAAAGGTTGGGAACGTTCTCTAAACTTGTGAGAAACCATGGTATTTCCGTGAAATCAGAGTAAACTTGCAAAATACTTTGTTTTGACCCAAATCTCCATTTTTTTTGATGCAAAAATGGTCTGTGAGCCAAAGGCTGCCCTCCTCCGTGGCTGCATGGCTACAATGGCTCCGGGGGCGACCCCGGGCAGTCGCCCGCTGCCCACTCCTCGCTCGGCTCAGCTGAGCCACTCAGCAAAGCCCTGACAAATTGCTAAGCTCTCCTGAGAGAAATAATCACAAACAAAAATATTTGTGTTTACTGTGGGGATTTGTCTGTGCATAATTATGCATTAGTCATTACGAGGACTACAGGAGAGTTTTACACATGTAAATATGTTCAGTTAATTAGACAGAACTGCTTTTGGTTTGTTTCTTCTCTGCAGTCTGATCCTGAAGTCATCAAACACTCCTGGATCATGAGTCGGGTTGAACGCAGTACGTGAGGAAAACAGTTCTCCCCTTCCCTGTAATGCAGCTCTGGTTATCGATATATATTCCTTTAAAATCCTTCTTGTAGCTTTTCTGTTAAAGCCCCAAGGTGCTTCATGCACAATGCAATGCAACGCAGCCTTCCCACTGTTCTCTCATGTACGTGCCTTCAAGGGGAGAGTCAGATGTATTTCTCAGGTAATACAATATAAGACATTATTTTCTTCTGAAACGTTTTTAAGTGTAGCAGCTTTTAGTAATTTTCTAGCATCTTCTCCTATGTATGACAGAGTCTATTAATGTCATTTGCATGAGAAGTACACAATAAATCATTCATGCACAGTTTAGTACAGGTTAAGTGTAACAGCCTAACAGTGATTTTCTATAAGAAAATCAGAGCAGCTCATCAACTGGTGTAAATCAGCGTTGCTCCATCAAAGCTACTGAGTCACACGAACTAATCGCTTGGCCCGGGGGAAAGCTGTCGGCAAAAAGGCAGCAGGGGAAAAACACGATTCCTGCCACACTTGAACGAGTTTTTAGGAGAGCTTGTCTCCTAAAAAACCTCTCCAAAGCAAAATCCACAAGCGGTGGAGGCAACACAGCCTGGCTGGTCCAAGGTCTGATCTAGTTGAAAATGTCCCTGCTGACTGCAGAGGGGTTGGACTAGATGACCTTTAAAGGTCCCTTCCAACCCAACACGTTCTATGATTCTATGTTTCTAAGGTCATCACCGCTTCATTGGAGCCCCTTGGCTGTGCTGTGGGCAGGATCCCGGAGTGTTTTTGGGGAGCCAGCCTGGAGGCAGGGTCAAGGAGCCAAACCTTTGGCTTGCCCTGGCCACCAGGGTGTGAGAAACATCAAATTCCCCAAGAACCTGCGTCCGTCATCTACATGACAGCCTTAAACAACAGCAAAATGGGATTTTAAGACAGTCTGGTGTCCAACCACTTATTGGTTTCCATTTCACCAGTTAGTTATCCTCCATGTGTGGACCACTGACCTCATTTGCTAATGGGAGGAGGCCATTACCTGTCCCTGGGGCAGCAGGGCAAGTCCCTCTGGCAGGAGATGCCACCTGGGGAGGGGGAGATGCCAGCCAGGGAGGAGATGGCAGCTGGGGAAGGGGAGATGCCAGTCTGGGAGGAGATGCCAGCCAGGGAGGGGGAGATGCCAGCCGGGGAGGGGTGACCGCCCTGCTGCACCCAGCGAGGTCCCTTATCTCTGCAAGGGAAAGGAAATTCCTTTGTGGTGATGTGGAATTTGTCACCGGCTCTGGAAACGCGGGCATGAGAGGAGGCCAAGGGGTCCCTGGAGGGGGGCGGTTAAGGCTTTGCACTGGAAAAAAACCCATGTTGTCCTTCACCAGCCCTGATAACTTATCCTCCGTCTGCAGGCGTAGGCACTGAGCATTTCAGCTTTGCTAACACGCGAGGTGAATAGGAGCGCAGCTCTGCTGAAAGATGAAGATCTTTCTCCTCCCCCCCTTCTTTTATTTTTTTTTCTTTTTTTTTTTTTGGTCTGGTTCTTGTTCTGGCTGCGGCGGCGGCATATGGGACAGAGGCTCATTGTTCCTGCTGCTCAGGAAACACACTGCAGGACTGATCTTATTAGAGCTGGGGCCATGCCCGGGCCAGCCGGGAGCCGGCACATCCCCGGGGGCTCGGTGCGGAGCAAGAGGCAGCCCCTGTTCCCCACCGCCATGGGTCACTTCGGACACTCAGCATCACTCGCCTGGGGCTTGATATTTTGGCTGGAGTTTGAGGGTTTCGCTTGTGCTCGATGCCTTTGAATCGAGCGCCAGGTAGCTCAAGTTGAACAGCAAAATTCAACGTGTAGTTGTAGAGTGCTGCATCCTCTGCTTTGGGAGCAGGGGGCTGCCCTCGCAGGGGGGACAATACTGCGATGACAAGGAATGGACATAAACAACTCGCTTGGTTTTAACCCGATTTGCCAAAGAACTGGAGCTCGTGCAGTCATGCTGCCGGTTTCTTCCCATTGTACCCCATTCATTTTGGAAAACGACATTTACAGCGTGCGACAGAGAAGTCAAGAAGGTGTTAAGTTCCTGCAAATTTTAGAAACAGGGGGAAAAAGTCTAGAGGAGGGTCCCCAGCGAGGGGGTGAATGGTTGGCTGTGCTCCTGCTTCCACTGACAGCTGGCCAGGCGGCACCCAGCTGCTCTGCATGGACCCGGCACGGCCCTGCCACTGCTCACCCAGAGGGTGGCACGAGGAGATGTGGGTGCTGGAGCCTTTCTGGCAGGCAAGAGATAGGGGCTTATCTCAGATTTGGAGGAAAGGCTTAATTTATCCCACTGGTTCTGGAATAACTTACTCAGAAGTTACCTGAAAGCTCAAAAAAATCAAGCTGACGTCACCTGTGTGGATGGTGTCCTCCCAGGACATCATCAGCATCGGCAATATTTTAGTCACCGTGATTTTGCTATTAACCATGATTTCCATCAGGCGGTAAGGGCAGGCAACACAGCACAATGACTTCTGGGTATCTGTGCTCTTTTTGGATGCTACGTCTCCTGTCCCTCCAAAAGACCCAGCTCATCCATGGGCTGCAAGGAAGGACTGTCCCTTATAGACTCATGTTTAACACAACAGCTGAAATCTGTCCGAGTTGCTCAACTCTGCCTGATCTCAGCAGAGATGAATCTTCTACATGCTCAGGTACTAGATGGAAGTTGCACATTCCCAGGCTATTTATTTGTTACTTATAAAGAACATCATTTTGAATGCACTGGCTAAATAAGAATTAATTGTGTTAAAAATTCAGGTTAACGGCTGCTGTAAGAAGTTGTCTTAAGGGAAATAAAAGGGAAAAAAAATCTCGGGCGCTAATGATTAGAGCCAAACCCTGATGTTAGGAGGACTTTGTCTCAGTGGAAGCAGGTTACTCATCTTTTCCAGAAGATACACACATGCATTGCAAAATGTTTATTTTATACTCTCTGAAGTGGTTAATCTACATGCGGAGCAATGAAAAGGTGGCTTATTAGGCTAATTGCTAATAAAAAAAAAAAAAAAGAAAAAAAAAAACCCAGAACTACTGTGAGCAAATATTTAAAAACAGATGCAGAAGGCTGTGAAAACAAACACAATCTCGTTTTTTCCATGAAGTTTTCCCACCAGAAATCACGCAGTTCAAAGAGACGTCCGGTTAATACGGTACCTCCAGGCTCCCGGCGCTGGAGCTGTTCATTAGCCGCTTCGTAATTCTGTGATGCAGAACTGGATTAATGGAAAGGTGACTGGGAAGCCACCGAGGGACCTGCTAATGATACTGCTTCGTCCTTAGAGAAGTCCTCTCTAGCCTTGCCCACGTGCGGCAAAACACACACCATCAGGATACGATGCCACATTATCACAAGAAAACACTTTTGAGAGGGGAAGAAGATGTCATCGCAGAGCGGTGCTGGGAACTGGCGAAACCCAAGATGGAAAAATAATTGCATGCATGTTTTTTAATACAACAGGATTCCCCCAAGCTCATTAAAGCAGATGGAAGTTTTAAAACCTGTATTACTTTAAAAATTAATTTACAGCTGTGGGGCTTGGTGGCCCAGAGAACATTAAAATGATAAATCCAGAAAGGTGATGTGAGCAGAAAGGAGGATTACTTTGGTCACAACATGGCCTCTCGAAGCTAGGAAGGGGAGATGGTACAGCTTTGTTGGCTGCCCAGCGGTAACCTCTGCTGTGCCGTTCCTGGGCTTAACCCAGATTTTAAAATATTGTATGAAATTATTAAAATTTTCTCCCAAACGACATGTGATCCAGAAATGATCTTGGTGCCTCTCTGCTTCGTTAGACACAAGTTTATGTGGCAAGGAAGGTGATGTGACCATCTGCTCGCTGGACCACAGGAAAGCCCCTGCAGAAGCTGGACACCTGCATGGGTTCGGGTCCCCCTTGGAGGGGCTGAGCGGCTCCGCTGCCACATTCACCACCCTGCAGAGAGCCCGATAGACTCAGAAATGCCCTAATTTCCCCTGCTTGGCAGCAGCCTCCCAAGACAAGCCATGCCTGTCTGAAACCACAGCAGCGTGGTGGCATGCCCGGGGGCTGGGACCAGGGGGGGACAGGCTCTTGCATGGCTCCCGGCATGCCAGGTCGGTGCCAGGCGGGGAATCCTTCACCCGGCAAAACCATCACCCTCCTCTGGGGAATCCCCAGCTGCAGGAAGGGCCAAGGATGGTGGGACAAAGCGGGGGCAGCTCCACCGAGCCCCGCTGGGGATGGACCATCTTTTTTCCCGCTGTATATTTGTACGATGCCAAGCACCGAGTGACGGGGTGTGTTAGGTACCGCAGAACAAAGGCTGTAGGCAGGTTGCATTCAGCTCACACCAGCTACCTCTGTTTGCTGGGAAGAAAGGAGCCCTTTGTTTGGAAACAGCAGCTACTCCCACAAAAACACGCACGGGGTGTCTGCACGTAAAAAAGCCTGCGTTACTCACAAAAGAAATTTTGCACAAAATGGTACCTGTTCTCCCTGGCGGTAACCTAACGGGTGTGCGTATCGTGAGCTGCAGGGCACAGGGAGCAATTCCCAATTCCCCGCTGGTTTGAGTGTGTGGCCGGGGATGAAATTGCATCCTGGGAATGTGCCACTTGGCACGGCCCCGGCAGAGCCCACACAACACACCCACTCCAACCAAAGGTGGGCTACCTGCCCGCATTTCGGCTGCAGAAACAGGAGCCAGGCTGCAGAGCCAGCCCACACTAACATATCCATAACTCCGACAACCAGCTCGGTGCTGTTCCGGGAAGGCACCGCTGCAGACGCGGCTCACACGCATCCCTGCATCCCCAGTGCCGGCATCACACTGCTGCAATACCAGGAATTTCCCATGTAAAGGCGGTTTCTCCCTGCAAAGGCTATTTCAGAGGTGCCCGGGCTGTGCCTGATGCTGCCCAGCTGTGCTGCGAGACCCGCAGCTATAACGAAGCCAGTAATAATCGGGGAGGGGGACAGTCCTCACCTCGGACACCCCTTCCCACAGACCAACCCCTCTGCCGTGGCGTTTATTATAACATGCTTCTCCTTTCCTTCTCTTACCCAACAAATTAACTTTAACAGTAAATTAACTTTATTCTTTTGCTGGTTAGCCTGTCAGATGGGAGCAAGGCGGATTTTTCCGCTGGCCCATTACGGGAGGCCCCGCGCCTGGCCAGCAGCGCGCAGTGACTCACAGGGTTTCAGGCCGCCTATTGAAGGGACGGGAGCCCGAACAAAGCCCCCATTCAGTCCGGGGGCTCTGCTAGTTTTTCTTTGAGCCCTCACTGCTTTATTTTTATTCTTTCCCAAACATTGTTGGCTAATTTCATTGACAAAATTCATAACTTGGGGTTGGAGAGCTCGCTCCCATTCAGCTGCAAGCGCTGGGGGGGCTTTTGTTTTTCTTTTCCATGCTGCCCATTTCACCTCATTCTCTGCATCCTCCCAAGGCCGGTTTCCAGCCTGTGCCGTGCCGAGGGGTGGAGCTGAGGGACACAGCCCTGGGAGGTGGTCCTCGGCTTTTGGATGGGGAAGAAAAAGCCCCACAACAAGATCTGAACCCAAAAGCCCCACGACAAGATCTGAACCCAAAGCATGAGGGCGATGCTGGGGACAGCACGGACGGGACTGAAATCTGGCACTCCAGAACTGAGCGACCCTTGAAGTACACAGCAAACATTGAAAAACAACAGCCGATTTAGCTTTTAGATCTGCAATGCATCCAGTCCAGTTAATTACAGCTATTTAAAAACATCTGCATTTCATAAAGAACTAACTTTCCTTCCCCTCGGGCTGCCCCTCCTGAGACATCTCTCTCCAGGCTGCCGGGTTACACAGCAATTATAATCCCCGAGTACCTGACATCACCACCAAATGCAAGGCATTCTGGTTTCAAAAGCAAGAGAAACAATATTGCTCAAGATGGGTCCGAGCCAAAATCCCTGCTCCAAACACCAGTGGTTTTTTGGCAAAGTTGAGAGCCGGCGCCCAGCACGGCAGTCGGGGCCCCCGTGTAAATGTTAGAGATGCAGAACGGAGTCGTCACTTTGTGCTTTGGCAAAAAAGAGGACATTTCCCCTGCCCGCTGGGCCAGGGGGTTTTAAATACATGCAAGCACAGAGCAGGGCACTACTGCAAGCCATGGCAGCATCACCACGCAATCAGCAACGACCACATACAAAAACTGCGCTGGAGGTTACAAACAGCCTTAGCGAGAGCTGACCTCTTCCCTGAAACCAGCTCTGCCCTTCTGCTCTGCCAGGGCACCACTGGGAGACCTCCAACCCCCCCTGACATCGCTGCCGCGGGAGCCACAACCCCCTCGTCCCACCCAGCCCAGTGCAGACGTGGGATCTGGGGCCAGAATTTGCCAGACCATCATTTTGGAAAGGGCTTGCAGGCTGGACCAAAAGCAGCCCGCAGTGGTGGGAGCAGGCAGGCGTTACCCCGGGCATCTGCATGCACCAGCCCAGCAAACATCCCAGAAAGTCCGGTCCCAGGATAAGCACTGACACCAGTGGAAGGAGGCAGAGTCTGCCTCTCAAGAACCTGCAACTGGATTATGTACCTTCTATGTATATACATACAGGCATACATACATAATATATACACATCATTTGATTTACAGCCACCAAAGTGCACTCAGCTGGTACCTAAAGCAATGTCCTTAACGATGTTTTATGCTGCAAATCCCTTTTCTCCTCCTCTCCCAGTCAGAGGCTGGTCCCAGGGTGGCAGGAGGGCTGCAGCATCAGCCCCCCAACCTGCAGCATCACCCCCCATGAGCCACCGCCTTTTCGCTTTGCTCAGCTCTCCAGGCCAGCTCTCTTTTCTTGTTCATTTATCGGCTTGTTTCCCTGCAGAGAGGCAGTGGTTAGAGGAGAAAGAGTGTGTTTTTCGGTCCACAGAGCAAGCAATTTACTTTTTGAGGTTCTTTGCCAAAACTGCATTCCTGCTTCAGCTTCCAGTCTGAGCAGAGGGGAGGCTGAGATCAGAAATGAGAGTCCTGGGCTGATTTTGCTCAGCCAGTTGTGCTCTCTTTGCCTTGTGTGAGAGCTGAGCTCACTCAAAGGTTGAGGCGTCCTCTGCACCTTCACATCTGAACAACGAGCAGGGAAAGAGAAAACCACGAGACTTCCTCTGCAGTCAGCAATACCCAACAAATTCACAGCAAGAGCAAGCCTTTAAAAGAAAAAAAAAAAAAACAAACCCCAAAACCAAACATTTTATCTGATCCTAGTCTAATTGGGGAATAAACTTAACAAGTAATTTTAGGGATGAAGTGAAAAGGAAAGGGATAAAAGCAAGTGAAGCCAAACTCTGCACCCGGCGGTGATCACGAACATCAGGCTGGGTTTGCATCTCCGGGGGAACCGGTAGCTCTGTGGGGTCCAAGTCAGACCCTCTGCTTTCCTACACAGCTGGTGGGAACTGGGTTACCTCCCAGGCAAGGTGCCTGGAAAACCACGAGCATCCTCAACTGGGAACTGCCGCGTGCCAGGAAGGGGTTGGAGGATGGTGGGCACCAGGCTGGGCTCCAACTCCCTTACCTCGGGTACAGCTCCACTCAGCTTAATGGGTCAGTTCCTGTATACGCTGTCCCTCAGCCCTAAAGGAGCTTTAAATGTGCCTTGGATGGGCATCAGATGGCTTTGCATGTATAAAAGGATGCTCTGGTAATGTAGAGACGTTATAACCACCACTGCCTTGCACCTGTGGGGACCCAGGCTGGGGACGGAGGCCCTGGCTCCCCTCTTCCCTCTGTCCGTGCTTCGGCTGCCTGCTCGGCTGCCTCCGCTTGCCCGCTGCCTCGGGGCCATCTCTCCGTCTGGATGTGCCCAGCCCCTGACACGGGACTGACCCTCGCCCTGGCTGTTTAGCACAGCCAAAAAGGCTGGAAGAGGGACTATGGCACACCTGGTTTTCCTTCAGCATCCTCACTTCTTCCCAAATCCCCGCTGTGTCTCTGAGCATCACAAACTGTCCCGATCAGGAGAGAGGGAGACTTGCCTAGAGCTGTAAGGGAGACGGTGTGATCAAGGGGATGCAGCAAGGGGATGCTCCTGGGGTGCCTCAGACCCTCTGCAGCTGGGCAGGTCACCCAAGGCACTCCCCGGGGTTGTGAGGGTGCCCTGCTCTGTTTCCCAGGTCCCTCAGGCACAGTGCCACTGAGGAAGTCCCCAGGGAGAAGTGGCAGAGGCCCAGCGTGTGGGGATGTTGCTGGCAGCCAGCCATCCCCTTGCAACTCTCCCTCATCTTTGCAAATCTCCCAAAGGCAGCCTGTCATTCCCAAAATGGGAATGGTTCCTTAAGAAAAGATGAGAACTCTGCGCTTGCTTATCTTTAAAGAGCAATTTACCAAAAAAAAAAAAATATTCTACTTTTGAGTCCTGCTTCTGCTTTCCTGCCTTTCACTTCCACAAACCACCCTCCCACCTCTGCCACCTCCGGAGCAGCCTGGCCACCTGCCTGAGCAGCACTCCCCTCCCAGGGTGCTGTCTCCCCTCTGCTTATCAGGGGTTATATCCCATCAAGGACAATTAAATGTCCATTAAATGCTGCTCCTAGATGGGCTTTGTCATGTACAGGATAGCTCTGGGTCCTGCAGGGAGGCAATGCAAAGCCCCATGGATGGGAGAAACAGGGTCCTAGCACTGTGGTCCATCCTCTTAAAGAGCTGGTGGACCTTTTCACCAGCGGTGCTGAGGATTTTTCTTAAATTAAGTCCCTTTGCTATTTTTTTTCTCTCCTTATTGCCCTTCCCTTCTCCCATCTGTAATCCTTTCATCCCGTGTCAGGTTTGGTGCCAGGACCCCAAGGCACCAGCCCTCGTCCCCTGCCCGGGATGCTCAGACAGCCACACGTTGCACCGGCTCTTGTCCAGCCCAGAGTGTCCCAGAAAAGCCCATCAGTGCAGGGGGAAAGCTGCAATGCTCCTCCCTACCTCTCCAGAAAGCCCAAATGCCATCCTTCCCATGGGCTTTAAGTCACCATCAGCCACGCACTCGGTGCTTAACACGCAGTTTCCCGATGCCCAGCCGGGTGTTTTCCCCTCCGTTCCCGCAGCAGCACAGGGACGGGGAGGCACAGCCCGCCTTGGCAGGCCGGTGTGTCTTTAGGGCAAATACATCCTTCAACAGGAAGGAAAAGGATTTGTCTTTTTACATGCAGAGAACATCTATTGAAAAAAAAAAAAAAAGCAGCTTATTATATACCAGAATACCTTCCTCCATCACCAAAGGTCAAGCTTAGATCCAATTTCAGTCAGGAGGGAGACGTCTGTCAGACAAGCACTAATCACTATTTAGTATTCATATTCACCTATTAGAAGCTCCATGCTGTAAACATGTCTATGAATTAACAAGGCATCTGGCCTCTCTTATACAACATGAGCAGCTTGGATCATGAAGTGTCTGCAGAAAATAAAAAGTGCCTTCCATCTGTCTCTCCCAAATATCACTGCTATCACCAAAGCAAACAGACCCGCTCTTCCAAAGCACCGCGCGTCCCCCTCCCCCAGAACGTGTTAGTCAAACAAAAACAAGCATTTCACGGAGAGAGCTTGACAGATCTGAAACGGCTCCGAGGAGCGAGGTGCAAATTAAGAACGGGGGAAAAATTAGCTGAAAAATAACTTGGCGGGGGGAGGGGGGAAGAGAGAGAGAGAGAGAGGGAGACTTCCTAATAACAAAGTCTCTTCTTCGCACTCTGAGTAATTATTCATAGTGCTGGCATGGCTGACACCACGAGAAGGTCAGCGCTGCCTGGCAGAAGATGCATGGGCACGCCGGGACCTATGCCAGGGCAGAGCCACCCGTGGGAACGGGGCCAGCCACCCTCTCAACACTCCTCGCCTGGGTAGATGTGGGTTGGGGATGGGAAAAAACCTGCTTGGCTCCGTGTCTGCAGGTGACATGGGGTGCTCTGGATGGGACTTTCTGCCCAGTCCCCCAGCATTTTTTACACCTTTGGGGCTCGCAGTGGAGAAGGTTACTGTGGGATCATAGAATCATAGAATGGTTTGTGTTGGAAGGGACCTTAAAGATCATCCAGTTCCACCCCCCTGCCCTGGGCAGGGACACCTCCCACTAGACCAGGTTGCTCAAAGCCCCGTCATGATGACCTTGCAAGGCCCAGAGACTTCTCTCAGTCCTGGCGCATGAAAAAGGCAAACCCCAGCCAGCCTTGAGCCATCCAAACTGCCCTGGGTGAAGGCAACATGCCTAATTTCTAGGGGACAACTCAGCTTCAGAGATGCCATCATAGCAGACTGCAAGCCCCATCCCAGGCCCACAGGCCGTTTTTTCCCCTCTAAATCAGAGCCCTTCAGCTCGTGACTCTGCTCCCCAGTTGTCTATGAGCAATATATGAGAGCTAAAGGTGGGTGATTTGTGCCTATTCCCAACCTGCAGGGAGAAGGGGTGATTCCAGAGGAGCTGTGTCAGTGCAGGACATCAAGGTGTGCTGCTGCCGTCAATTAGGAATTGCTGTCAACCAGGAATGGCCATGGGAGGGAAGAGGGGGAGGGAAGACCTGCCCCTGTGCTGGTCCCCACAGGGTTAGTGAGTGTGGTGGGACCGTCCGGAGGCTGTTGGTCATAGGACAGCGGGACCAGCATCAGAGTCAGGGCAGGAGACCTCCCATCCCATCCCATCCCATCCCATCCCATCCCATCCCATCCCATCCCATCCCCACAATATCCAGCTGCTCGCCTTCTCTCCATGTTCCCCCCATGTCACCTCTCCTTTCCTCCCCTGATTTCCCAGCCCACTACAAATTTCAGCTCTGGTGATTCCCAGGGAAACCCAGCTGCTGACAAATGGCAGCTTTCTGCTGGCTTAGCTTTTGCCAGGGTCCGGACGGGACCTGGGGCAGTGGAATCATCACTTTTGGTGGCAGCTGCTCACCCAAGGGACTCTCGGGTTCCCGGGACACTGCTTGTGCCCTCGTTAAAGCCGGTGGCCTTAAACCAACTCAGGCTCCTCCATCTCAAGGGAAGGGAGGGTCTACTCCAAACCCCGGCTTTGTTTTCAGGAGATAAATTTAAACCAAGGGGAAGGAAGAATAAGGTTCATAAATCAGGCGGGCCTGAAAATGAGGCATGAAAAATGAACGAACGGAGCGCGAGCACCGCCGCCCCGGCCCGCTCCCCCGACGGAGCCCACCCACGGCTGGCGGCCCAGAGCCAGGCCCTCCCTGCGGCCCGGAGCCCACCGCCGCCGCTGGAGACAGACCTGACAGCTCCCTGCTCATTTTTTTGCCTCTTCCCCAATCTTTATCCACACAGAAAACACCTCACTTGGCTTTAAGCTTGAGCTGTCGGGGATATGGCGGGGCTGGGTGGGCTCCAATCCACGTGCGCAGCAACGCCGGGCTCTGCCTCCCTCCTTCTCCCACTTCCAGCTTTAAACAATGTTTTTTTAATAAAAGGCCAACTCTTTGCATTGCCTGAGATGTTAAAGCATAAAAACAGGGGAGCAGAGGGAAGTAATGGCTTTCTGGAAGCGGTTCTCACATCCTCAACACACATGCATGAGAGAAAGAAGAAAACCAGGAGGTTTCCAGACCTCCCAGCTGCAGACATCTTAGGAGTTGGCTACGTCAGATATTAGCCCCTCTCAGCTTCCTCCCTGGCCAACTAGCTGCTCCTCTAACAGCGATACAGAGATGTCTGGCTCCTCCAAATCATCCTCCGAACGAGCATCTCTCTGTGAAGGGGGCTGAAGCATGGCTTGGCGATGCACTGAGGCCACCCCGACATGGGGAGGTGGATCCGCACCTCTGCCATCAGGCTTTGGTGTGTTGAGTCCGCAACACCCAGACCTAGTTCTGATCGATGCGAGATCCTCACAACTTGGCAGCCTCCAGAATCAGGTCTAAGTGCGTTGGTAATCATGTCCACAAATATTTGCCCTTTGCAAAGCAAAAAGGGTCCGACCAAACAAACCCAGCGTGGCTGCAGCTGCTGCGCTGGCACCTGACAACACAGGTTCTGAAAATACCCGCCCGTGGCATTTGACATGCAAATATCTCAAAGAAATAATTCAACCCATGGCTTCGGAAGAAACTGTGTGAGAGCGGCCGGTGGCTGAGAGACAGCCCAGGGAGGCTGGTGTTGAGCTGGAGAAGGTTGGAAGGAGGGAGAAGGAAGAACAAAGGTGGGGAAATGCAGTTTTAGCTTCCTGTAAGATGATATGAAGTGGCCCCATCTGGGGGACTGAAGAAGGGTCTCACTGAGTGTCACCACTGAGAACATCTCCAGGATCCTTCATTATGTCCTTTCACTGGGAAAAAGCTTTTGAAAAATAAGTGTTTTCCTTGCCGTAAGGATTTACCTTCCTCTATTATACCACTTGCACTGCTGCAAACATCTGACAGAAGCTTCACAGCAGCTGAAGCTGCCCTGCCAGCTCCAGGGCCAGGACACCACCTACGTGTCCTACAGGACCTGGGGACAGGAGCGGCTGCGGGTGGCCTTTCCCAGCCCCGGGGCTGCCCTCCAGCCATGCTGCTGCCTGACCCCACCCGGGCTACCAAAACCAATAGGGAATTTGTCACCAGCCTCCGTGGGGACAGGATCGGGCTCTGCACGCACAAGGAAACCCTTCGAGCATGAAAGCTAATTTAAAAGGAGCTCATCTGCTTGCGTTCAGAGACACGGAGCAAGGAAAAAGCGTGACAGATTTTGGTATATTTTAACTGAATTATTGTCCACTGGGGATTGAACTAAGACCACAAACATTATTTCACTTTCTAGCGAGGCTGCAGTGATGAATATCGGTTTCAAAGGAGAAAAGCTGGGTGGTTCCTGTTTCTAATCTTGAGTCGTTCCTCCTCCTTTGGAGGTTAAGCGTGAATATCACAGAGCTCAGAAACCGAAACAAAGACTTCCATCCCTTAGTATGGCATACAGGCCAGCAGGTAAATGCAGCAAAGTTTAAACCACACATATCAAAATGCAACAGAATTTCGCACGAGGCTCTGTTAACAATATTCTGTTTAATTGATTTTTTAAAAAAATCTATTATGCTGCTCTAGGCACAGCTATTGATCTGCAGTGCTGGAGAAGTAATGAAGAAGCCTTCAAATCAATAACGCCAAAGTATATCTCAAACTGTATCTGCTCCACCGGCACAACAGGGATGTGGGCAGTGAAATTCCCTAGACGGGAACGGGAGTATGAACAAACCTGTTCTGATGACTGCCAAGATTTATTTCTATTGGCATAAACATAACTAATGAAACCCCGACGACTCTTCACTTCCCTGAAAGCTGATAATATATCGCGGTGCTCACAATGAAATGAGCAAGAACACATTTGCAAAGGAAAGAAAAAAAAACCCAACTCCCTCAACCGTGAGCTGTATTTTCTTCTTGGTGCCCTTGATTCTCCTCCACCCCCTTCCCTCAGCCAGGATAATATTTCTTCTTGGAGCTCTCGTACGGGTTTTAACACGGCTTTTATAAGTCTCCAAGGCTGGAGTTTTAGGTTTTCTTTTATCCCTCGCTGTCAGGATGGAGTAGGTAGGCAGCTGAAATCACAGGCTGATAATATTGTTTGGGGCTAACAGCCTTATCTTATCTTGTTCGTATTATTCATATTACCTTAGATAAGCCACCTGGGGCCGCACACAAGCAAGATTCAAGGAAGTGACCTCATTAAAGTTCAGACGTCTATTTACTGTAATAAGAACAGCTGGACTAACACAGCCACACTTTGAACTTGGCTGGCACTTTCCATCCCAGGCTTTGACTTGATCCCTTTCACACTTCACAGCACAGAGGAGCGGCGGAGCCGGAGTTAATCAGCATCTCCGCTTTTCCTTCAAAAGGCCTGGGATTACAAAAGGGGTTTTTCCCGCTGGACGCCCAGTGTTTTCGCAAGGGTGGCTACAGGGTGAGCACCCAGCGAACCCCCAGGCATGGGCTGCAGTCCCCCCAGAACAGGGGTTGCTTGGCTAAAGGTCCCCCCCGGTGGTGGAGAAGAGCTGCTCAAAATGCAACCAGCCCTTTATTACAAAGGTGATGTTGAGAGGGATTTGCTGGTTCTGATTTTCTAACCCAAATGGTCCCAGCAGCAGACGTAGCACAGGGGCAGATTTGCCTCTGCACAAGTATTTATTTCTGCCCGGCTCAGGCACTGGGGTCACAGGAATAAGGTTCAGGCAGGTTTCCATCAGCGCAGCCAGGGCAGAGAGGTTGCGCTGCTCCCATTGCGCAGGACACAGAGGGACACAGGGTGGTGTCGCTGCCAGGTGCAGCCCCAGGAGCACCCGTGGTGCTGCGCCGGCTCCAGTTGAGGACGGTGACAGTCACTGAACACTCCCGTCACTTTAAATCAGCAAATTAATCTAATCTTTTTTTTTTTTTTGGGAAAAAAAACCTGAACCTCCGAAGTTTAAAAATATGGTAATGCAATTAGCGGCTTTGGCAGGCTAATGAAGCCACTTTAAACCCTTGCAAAAATACCATTAAAAGAGAATGCTTAAGAGCCTCTTCAAACTTTCCAAAATGAGAAGTATGTTCGTATTCAGAAGATGCCAATCTAGTCTCCTTTCTCCAAGGTTCAAGATTAATTAGGGACTTGTTTAGTGCATGAATGAGGAAACAAATGAACTCTTGGATCGCAGAGCACTGGAACCAATTTTTTAATCATTTTTTTTCTTTACAATTACATTCCTATCAAGAAAGTCTTCATTAGACTTTCTGTCACGGGGCCACATCATGTCAGGTAACTATTACAAGTGCTTGGCTTTCACCCAGAGATTGAACAATATGAATTTTCTCAGAAATAAATACACGATATATATATTTAATGCAGTATTTTCTCATTAAAATGCTATCGCATTTTCGTAATAAATACATATAACCCTTCCTCCAAGACTCCCTCAAAACAAATGATTTAGAAAAGACCAACGATATCTTCCTCTTCCCACAACCAGCCTGGGTATTTAAAGATTACCTTTGAGAAATATATTAATGCCCGATATAAGAAGTGCCACACAATAGAATAAGATTACTAAGGTAAGCAATAATAGATAGGAAGAGCGTGAATATGTTTGAGACTAATTGTTAAAAGAATGGGTTTTGCATGTTTAGTGAAGGAGAAAAGAGAAAGGAAACTGCTCTGCTTTTTTCAAGAAGATGGGGAGGACTGGTTTGGCTAATCCCAGCCAGAACGAGATGCAGATTTGGATCAAAACTGTACCAAAATTCAGGCATTTTTCCGCTCCAGCCCTACTTCTGCTCACAGTAAGGATCAGCATGAGGGAACTCACTCTTCATCACTCCCTTACACACACACCAGGTTTGTTTTGATGTTGAGAATTTCTCCAGAAAAAAATGAAGCATTAAAATAGAATAATTTGCAAAAAGGCGGGGGGGGGAAAGTGCCTTGTGCACTGTCATACTGGGGTAAACCTAATCGCTGTAGGCATGCTAAGAAAGGGAAGCGAAACCCAAACAAGGTTGTATTGCAAAGCAAAGACACATATACCACGGTGAGAGCAAATGCCAAAGACACCGTTTCTGCACCGCTGATTATAAGCTTTTACTTATTAAAAAGTTTAATTGCAGCTAGGTGAGCTGTATCCACACTGCAGCCTCGCGCCACGGTGTCAGGGGCTCCCTGGGAAGGAGAGGTGGCCTTTGCTCAAGTAGCTCTTCAGGGGGACTCATGCACGCCCAGATATGCCCCTCTCGCTTTTTTTTCTACAAGTGATGAAGAGCGTGAAGATTCAACCCATAACCCAATGCTCATGATGCAGGCGTAATGATGACTGGCAGATTTACTTACTCTTTTCCATTAGTACCCATTTATCATTATCTGGACCTCTACCAGGGTGAACAGATAATGTTTTCCTAAGTGGAAAGGCAAGGGTATAATTTTCATAGCTGATTTGCTCATTTTTACCTCTCTTCTGTCCTTTGAGCAATTGCAGATCAGGTCTAGGCTTCCCAGGACCCTTCTATGGGCATTTATAAATAAAGTAGCGCATCACCTCTTGACCACTCTCCCTAACCTTGTTTCTATCGGGCGCTGTAATAAAGTCCACGCAATAGATACTCCTGATGGAGGGGGCAGGTCGCAACACCGATTTCACTCATTACTTCCTCAGCATGAGCAAAATTTTAAGGTATACAGGGAGGAGAAGATTTTGCTCCAAGACCGTAAGCATTTGCAGTATCTTTTCATAGTAACCATGGACAGGCACAGAAATCCAGACTTTTTTCTTACAGAGTCCACAGCACATCTCTGAGAAACCAGCAGCAGATGGATCAGTGCAGCCCGAACGCGACCGTAGGCACCTGAGCATGGAGAAGGTGCCCTTCTGCAAGTGTCCTGGCACCAACACACCTCCAGCTCAGGCCCTTGGCACAAGCTGCAGGGAAACCCTGAGCTGGACGGACACCAGAATTCTTCCTTTCAAGATCTTTCCTTACATTATCTCTGGAGATCCACATCCCGATGGCTCTTAAGTCCCTGGAGGAATTCGTTTGTTGGACTTAAACTAATTCCTGTGGGCTGGATTGTCTCCGTCATAAAATCTGGCAGGTTGCAGCCTCCGCCCAGGAAATCCCAGGCATCAATTCTTTCCCAGAACTGACGAGTAAAGGCTGTACATGGAAATTTCTTATCTACCACCCTTAGCCAATGTTATTGGGCTGTAGTGAAGACCAGATTCACTTTTGCATGCCTAACCACGGGGCAGTTGCTCTGTATGTCTGTCTCTTAAGGTAGAGACCAGGTACTGCATTTCCACTTGTGTTTCGACCTGTCTGAAACCATGTCTTAACACAAAGGGAAGAGGGGGAATTTACCCCCAAATGGCCAGCGTACCCAATACGTCTTCAAAAAGGATGCTGCAGCTTTCCCCTTTCACGTGAGCGCTGCAAGTCTGGTACCACCAAGCGATGCTGATGCTAGAGCAGTGCCATTTAATTAGTGTAAAGAAAGACAAAGTTTTGAAGAAGAAAGGATCTGGGATGCCGGTGGAAGAGCTATGGGATAATGAAAGACTGCCAGCTGACAGCAAGCTGCACGGACCTCAGCAAGCTGCACTCCAGCGGCTGCACTGTCCCGGGTCACTTATTTGCATCAAAATGAGGAAAGACTTGATTGAAAGAAAAGAAGGGGAATGCAAACCTACCATTCTTCTAGTCCCATTATAACCCTGGGGGCCTTGAACCAAATTCAGTGCAACTCTGGAGATGTTTTACTTTCATAGGAGTCCAAATTTTGCAGCTCGGCTCCCTCTTTGTCATAAAATACCTGTTTGAATGAAGCGACTGTTTACCGTGTCCCAACAATGACGTTGTAAGTCAGAAAAGGATCTAAGAAAAGCTGATAATCCCTGCGAGGAGGAGACTGTTTGAATGCGGGGGTTCGGAGATCAGACTAACTCTACAGACCAGGCACAGGGGTGGGGTTTTTATCAATGCAGATTCATTTTCTTCAGTGCTTTGTGACCACTGCTTTATTCTGAGTCGCCTGGATGGGCAAAGTCAGCACAGACCCCGAGCGTGCCTTGCTGAGAGTGAAAGACCGCATTGTAGAAAACAAGCCCCAGCGAAGAGGAGCTTCGCAGTGTCAGGCATCAATCACCGAAGGGCATGTGCCCAGGGTAACCCTAAAGGAGACATCGGGGATTGGAACACCTCTCTTAGGAAGAAAGGCTGAGGGATTTGGGTCTCTTCAGTCTGGAAAAAAGATGACCGAGGGGGGATCTTATCAACACTTATAAATACCTAAAGGGCGGGTGTCAGGAGGATGGGGCCAGGCTCTTCTCAGTGGTGCCCAGCGACAAGACAAGAGGTAACAGGCACAAACTGGAGCATAGGAAGTTCCACCTAAACATGAGGAGGAACTTCTTTCCTGTGAGGGTGGCAGAGCCCTGGCACAGGCTGCCCAGAGAGGTGGTGGAGTCTCCGTCTCTGGAGACATTCCAAACCCACCTGGACGCGTTCCTCTGCCACCTGCTCTGGGTGACCCTGCTGTGGCAGGGGGTTGGAGGAGATGATCTTGGAGGAGATGATCTCCAGAGGTCCTTTCCAACCCTACCTTTCTGTGATTCTGTGATCTCTGTTTGCACACATCAGCTATTGTCAGCCTCCTGGCATCTTCCAGCATGGCCTTTTCTTGAGCAAAACATGCGCTACCCGGCTTTGACTTTAAAATCTCAGTTCCTTCCTGTTTAAGTGGAAATATTGCATATCTGCTTCTGCGTTTTGCTGGGTCTCGCAGCATTTGATCACACCGGGTATTGGCAGACCCACGGCGGGTTTCATGAACAGGTCCCTGAGCAACGGCCAGAGAACACCAAATCTTGGAAGTGGAGCAAGGAAGAATTTGCAAGCTGCTGTGCTTTGACTCTGTGGGTCAAGATTATGGAGGAATATCTACAGCTGGACTCTAAATAACCAGGTTAACTACCCTCTGCAAATAAACAAAACCTGCTGCCCCAAACCCTGCTGCTCTCGTAGAGTTTTAATAGCTTATGCAATAAAAACCAGTGAGTCCCAAAGGAGAGCTCTCCATTTATTCGGAAAGATGTTGCTAAATTCCTATACACAATGTATTCCACTGCTGGAATACGTGCCTCTTCCCTAGCAGCTCTCCTTCCTGCCAGCCAGGTAAAGGCAAGGCATATAATCATCTGTGTAATCTGATTTGCAAGGTTAACTGCCCTGGATCATAAATATGCAGGGATTTATGACCATGAAGGTGCGCTACCTGAGGCTTCAAGAGAAAAGTACCACGCTCACATCTCCCTTCTCTCCAGCTTCTAAAAAAGGGAAAGAAGGACGTCAAGATCCAGAAATTACCATGCCGTAATGGAAGATCCTCAGATAGACTTGGTTTAATTACACAGTTCTATCATTTCCTGAGCGTTCCCCATCCCATTAGGAAATTACGGCAGTAACTCAGCTAATAGATTCGTGCTGTGCAAACAGCCGCTGGGGCTGCGGGCTCCTGGCGTGGCGCCTGTGCCAAAACACTGTGGCACTCGGCCGGTGGGGACACAGGTCCTCTCCTGCCATGGGGAGGGGCTTTTCTTGCCTGGGGGAATGTCCCTGGATGGAGAGGCAAAGCCCTTTTTTACACGTAAAGGCAAACCCGTGGCTCATGCTGGAGGGAGCACCGCAGTCTGGGCTCTCTGGTGGGAAACACCCCGGGGCTGGAGGGTCCTGAGGGCAGGTAGATGGACACAAGGAGATTTGTTGCACAGGGGCAGGAGATAAAGGCTATTAAAGCAAAGTGTCACTTAAAAAAAAAATATTTTTTTTTTTGCATATTTTTTTCCCATGCAAGGCACAAAACGGCCCAGCTGGAAGGCGGAGGCAGAGGCCGCGCCTCTGTTCAAGTGAGCGTCGGGTGCAATACAATAGCACGGGAACTACAGAGCGAAGGAAGTCGTTAAATCAGGCACCAAATCTCTTCAAACACCACGTTTTCTGCTCAGCCTTTCAGCGCTTCACTCATCCTTGGCAGTGGAGCTGACCTGGTCATTTTTCCCTTTTTACTTCTCACTGCCACTTTCCACGGCATTTTCATGAATTAACACAGCAGTGTGGTTTTGTGCTTTACAGATGGAAAAAAAACCCAAGCCTTTTCCTATTCAAATAGAAACGTGTGGCAGCTGACATGTCTTGAAAACACTTTGACTCATATTAAGCTTTGTAAGTCCTTTTATTATCTTTAAAGACTAGTTAAAAGCATGTCTACGACGGCAGGCAAAATGGAGGCAGGCAGGCAGCCTGCCTGGTGGAGGTGAAGGGGGACGGAGACTTTTCTGGCTCCAGGCACCAGTCTCCGTCCTCAGCCAGCTGCAGGGCTACTGGGACACCCATGAGCTCCTGCCTGGAGCAAAGCGGAGGGTTTATAGGCACAACAGCTCAAAAACCAACAGGTCTCATCGTCCCCTTTGAGTTTAAATAAGAAGGGAGCTGGGGAGAGAAGCACAACCCGCAGAGCGAGGGAGGAAGTGGAGGCACTTAACCGTGCAAAGGATTTCGGTTTGTTTGCTGCCTTTCTTTGGCTGTTCCTGGCTCGAAGCTGCCAGCTGCGATCCTGCAGGCACCCAGGGCGATGCCCGTGGGGACCAGCACCCTCCCTTGGTGTGGACCTGCTGCAGAGAGGTGCTGGAGGTGCTGGTGGGGAGAAGACCCCACCGCCACCTCTCCAGATCCTGCCCCCGTTGCAGCAGCAGGCACCGAGCCCCTGGGCTTGACGCCGGTGTAATTCCCGAGCTGCCGAGCAGGCTTCCATGGCTCAGCATGGACACGGCGATGGAGCCGGAATGCTGCAACCCATCAAAACACATCCCATGATGAGCAGCATGTGCAACTTCCCGCAAAAAAAGCCTCCTTTTGCAACCTCCAAAATGCCACAAAATAAATTATTTTGAGAAATGAGGAGTTTTCAAAGGTGGCGACAGCACTCACACCCAAGCAGAGGAGAGGGTGGGCTTGGTGAAGGTCCGTGTCCCCCCCAGGGAACCCGTCCGGCCCAAGGGAAGGGCTGTGAGTGCAAAGGGTTGGAGGTGAAACGAGAGGAGGAGCCGTAGGAGCAAAGGGGAAGCCACGAGCGGAAGGGGATGACCAAAGCGATGCCGAGACGGGCTCCACAGCTCTCACGGGTGCGTTTTATAAAAAGGCGACAGCGAATATGCCAGTGGGTGGGTGATGCCTTTTTGCACCTACTCCTGTAATGAAAATATCACTACTAATCCAAACATACCCACACTGCACTCACCCGACTACAAGTGAAAGATATAGGGCATTTTGCACATCATTTTTTTCCAAAAATAATTTTAAAAAAAGAATAAATCAGATTTCTATCCCCCCGTATCTGTTCTCCCTCTCTCCTTTTGTACTGGGCTCCTGCTGCTCTCATGGGTGGCCCTCCTGCATGGCAGGGGACAGGCAGCAGACCCCTCCTTTCCTCACGATGCCTGAGAACGGTCCATCCTTTGCCTAGAAATCCCAAGCTGGGGATCACGGCCATGAGAAGCCGAAGGTAAGCTGTTTTCCTGAGCCAATCTGATCCAGTCTGAGGTTTCCTTTGGAGGTGTCGCTGCGATTAGCACTGCTTTTCTCTAACCACCTCCTGAGGTCATGGAAATGCTAGAAAGGAGCTGCTTGTGCTTGCTGTGGGCCCTGGTGGGAAGGAGGGCATAATTTAGTCTTTTAGGAGAATGTTTTTCCTTGCCAAGGGTCTATGGCTTGAAAAGTAATCAAACCCAGTGTAATATATGGGCTGTGAAGGGCAGAGCGCAGCGGAGAAGTGTTTGTGCAGAGGACACCGGGGTGGCAGTCATTTGCTTTTGAAAGGGCTATTGCTTGCCAAAATAACCCCTTCCCTGGCTGCAAACTGTGGCCCTGCCGCCACAAATAAGGTTGGTGGGGATGGTGGCAGGTCCCAGACCGGGGGCATCGTGATGGGAGGCAGGAGCAGGCTGGCAGGCTGCCCGGTCTCACCCCATCTCCACGAGGATGGTGCCTGCAGGGGATGTCCAGCCCTGCTGGAACACGGGCCGGATCCAGCATGGAGCCCAGACTTGTGCCCCGCAGGGATTTGGCTGGCTAACAGGAGTCCCAAGGACGCAACCCCTAAAATGCTGCTCATGGGCTTTCCTTGGCCTGGGGGTCGTGGGGGGAAGGTGCTGCGGGTCCCATGCCCACTGCTGCCATCCCAGCCCTGGCACCCAAACCCCAGCACCCGCAGCAGGGCAGCTCCATCCTCATCTAACCTCCGCACCCAAAAGCTGGCAGATTTTTGCTTTACTCTTCCCCACCGCACAGCAGACCTGCGTGGGCATTTCAAGTCAGGCTTTGGTCCAGGGAAATGGCTGCAGACCCCCCATGACACCGCACCACCTCCCCCAGCAGCGAGGGATGCTCCTCAGGCTGAGGAAAACCTTTCCACGGTGCTCTTCAAGGGGACAAATCAAACCTCCCCATGACCATCCCCATTGGCATCGCAATAGGATGCCAGAACCAGCCCCACCACTGGCTAAAACCTCTTTGTCAAAGGCTGGCCTAGTTTATGGGCAGGATATTTGAGGCGACTCGACTCCTCGCATGCTTCGTACAGTGCCGAGCACACCGCTGGCATCAATGGTGGCACAACATGATGAAAAGACACAGACTTCAGCGCAAGTTTTCTAAGGGGAACCAATTAAAAATAAAAGAATCAGCAAAACTGTTCAAAGAGTTGTGAAAAAATCACTGGGCGATGTCCTTTTAAGCAAAGATCTCACCTTTCTCGTGTGCTAGGTCCTTGGGCAGCCTACCCAGCCTGTTTAAGTGGCCATCAGTGAGAGACGGACAATTAAAATTTAACTTGTTAATTTTAACAGGTTGTTAATAAACTAAGAGGCACTGGGGCTGCCACAGCGGGGACGCAGCACGGCCAGGGCTGGCCGGTGATGTCCATCCCTGCTGAGCTGCTCCCACAGAGCTCCTTTCCCTGAGATCGCCCCAGGAAGAGGCACCTGGGGAAAAACATCCGAGTCTCAGCATCCCCTCCCTGTGTTAGGTGAGCAAGGCTGAATGCAAATCCAGGCACAGCGAACCTGGCGTTTTGGCTCTGGCTGGGTATGGCTTGGGCTGTCCATCGCGCCCTCCCTCCAGCTCTGCCTGCTCTACGGGAGCAGAAATATTCATTGGCGCATGCGCTTCCACCAAACATATAGGGGTTCTGTCTCTGCAGCGTTAACCATAGACAGAGCATCCGCCATGGAGGTGTAATCAAGATCGAGTTAAAGTGGTGCAGTAGTTTTTCCCCGATACAGCATTTCGTGCGTCTCACTGACATCCTGCACTGGGAAGAGGTTCCTCTGCGCCCCTGCCCCGACCACGCGGTGCCCCCACCAGCGTAGATCCTGCTCCAGAGACAAGCTGGGGGTGGAGGCTCAGCCCCATCCATAGCTCGGGAAAGACAGGGTGGGATTTACACCAGGAGGGACAGCACTGATGAGATCCCCACTCACATTGGCGGTGGGGAACAAGCTCTCGTGGAGCGTGGCTTCACCACCTCCCTACAATTAGCAACTTCTGCCATCGCTGAATTCACCACTACCACATGCTTTGGGTTGGTTTGTTTTTTTTCCTTTGTGGCAAACGCCTTCTAATCCCCATCTGGCTCAGTCCAGGAGGCTGGGATTTTAGGAATGATTTTTAAATTGCTGCGGAGCCGCCTGTGCCACATCAGAGCTCCTGCAGGTCCGTGCCCAGCCTGTAGCCCCCGCCCGTCCCGTGCCATGCCCTGGGCAGCGGCTTGGGGCTCAGGAGAGCCTGGCCTGAAGAAACTACAGCAAATACCTGCAGAGAAACTGCAATTATAACCTCTCCCAGCAGCAGCAGCCCTTTCCTGAGAAGCCCTGGCTGCCTGCAGCACTCTGCCTTTTGGCTGTACGGAGGCTGTACGCATCCCCTGCCCGCTCTCTGGGGAAATTTCAGCCTCAAAAGCTGAAAGAACCTGTGGCTAAGGAGCTGTGACAGGCAGTAGCCATAAAAATGGCCAGGGTAGTTAGAGAGGAAAAGTAAGATGTTGACTTTTATGTTCTTCTGAGCCATTTGCCATAGGCAAAAGGCTTAAGAAATTATTTTATGCAGCCACTTTGGTCAAAAAATAAAAGCAGCTCAGCTTTTATAATTATTATTACATTTTTATTAAAATTTTTATTATTATCATTAATTTTTAGGTAGAGCTGGAAGAGGGGCACCCAACCTGCGGTGACCATGGGGGCTGCGGGGCTGCACCTGCCTTAGGGACCACCCTTTACCCAGCAAGGTCCGGGAGGTCCTTGTGGACAAGCACAACTGTGGCTCAAGACCCACCTGCCCTGGCACCCAGAGGGATGATGAGAGCTTTGTTATCATGGAGGGAAGCTCAGGGCATCCCCTCCAGCTGAAAAAGTTGGTACCCAGCAGCTTCCAGGGCACGGATTTATGCCTCAACCTCAAGACCCCCCCAGCACCTGATACACGAGCCTGGCTGCGCCTGGATGCAGGACCACGCCACGGAGATGCAGCTGCTCATGAGAGAGACTCAAGAAAAATATAAAAGCCCCCAAACCTCCCCCTTACTCCACCACAAACATCTCCTGCAGCCGGGAGGAGCTGCCAAGCCTCAGGGGGGGTTGCAGCCTGTTGCTTAGAGGTGAACACCAGGAGTCAAAGGCTTTTGTTATAAATCTCAGTTTTCAATTCCTGACAGTTCCTGCTCTTGGTTTCAAGGAGGCAACTGATGAAGGAGAGGTCATTTTAGCAGCCATTTAAAATGAAATACTTCTTGCATGTTTGCAGCTTGGAAGAGCAACAGGAGACTGCACAGGCACCTCTGTGCAGTACGTGCGGTACCGACCGTACCCCCCCACCCTCGTCTTCCGTGTAAAATCAGATCTGACAAATCTAAAGCAAGAGAAAATCAAGACATGACTATGAAGGACAATATCAGGCCAAGCCTGTTAAATTATCTCCCACCTTTCTGTCATGTCTCATTTGCTACTGAGCTGTCAGCTCCCACCCCTCATAGGCCAGCGTCTATCACCCTTCCCAGTAAATTTTCAGTCTCCTGGTTTCTCTCCAGCCAAACCAGGAGGATTCTCCTTAAACTCCTGAAGAGTCGCCCCATCTCTCCTCTTTAAATGCCTTAGATTCTCCTTGGTCAGGACACCTCCAAAGTCCCAGGTGCTTCCAGCACCCTCCCAATCCGCATGATGCTGCGCCTGACAGCCAGGGAGCTGCTGTGCCACCCCCGGGATGGGGAAGGGACAACCTCCAGTTTCTCATACATTTAAATGCCCCCCTGCTCCACACTGGTGCTGCTCCACAAATGCTAATTGTGCCAGCTGCTCTGGATTTGTCCCTGCCCCCCCCTCCCAGGCTGAGGACACCAGCGCTGCCACCTCACGCCTCCCCGGACATTAATCAAAGGGCAGAGGAAGGTTTTGATTTATGGTGTGTCCCAGCCTCCAGCAGCGAACACCAGCACACGCTGGGGAGCTACGAGAGAGCCCGGACAGCCAGCGCCAGGGAGGGCAGCGAGGGGACGCGCGCCATGCCAGGCACCTCTTCCTCACCTTCCTCCTCTGCCCATGCTCAGCGCCCCAGGGCTCGGTCTGGACCCCGCGCTGGCTCCCTTGCTCCCCTGTCCTCTCCCACAAACAACAGCAGATGTGGGTGGCAGCTATGGAGGAGCAAGGACGTGGCGGGCAAAGAAATGACATAAGCAAAAACGTCCCAAACTACCCTCGTGTCACACGGGAGAGGGGATGGCTCTTCCACCGATGTGCACAGATGCTGCTGTGCTCCCCAGCAGGAAAAATGAAATAAAAGCCTTGCATGGCTCGGGTTTAATTTGACCTGAGCAGGAGCACAAGCAGCAGCATCTGCACAGCCCCCATGCCCTCCCACCCCTCTTCCCGCAGCTCCAGCCGGTCCCTTCGGAGCTGCAAGGTCTGTGCCACACCGAATTTCCCATGTGCAGGGACGGGCAATTCACAGCAAAGCAAAACTCCCCGGGTGTTTTTACACCCCGTGGCTATCAAATCAACAAGAGCCGGAGCTTGTTCAAAATGTAAATGTGCTAGAAAACAAGTTTCAGATGGGTTTCAGAAGCAAAGCCTCTGCATACGATAACAATCGCGTTTCTTAATGTTACCTTCTTATCTCACCTCTCCAAAGTCCTTTGCAAGGGTTTTATCCTGTTAGAGGAAATCCATCCCCCTGATTTTCCCAGGCTTATAGAAAAGCAAAGTAAAGTATTGATCCTAATGAGATAACACTGACAAGAAAATGGCAAGAGCCGGTCCTATTTAAAACTTATTCTGTTTTTGACTGGTGGGAAAAATAGACGATTATCAATTATCCATGCAAATGGGAGATGCCCAACCAAGATATCTGTTCTGCCTTTCATGGTAGCCTCCAAATTCTAGCTACCTCTGCATTTCTTTACGTTTTCCTCTGGGTGTTTTGTTCTTTAAAAAAAAAAAAGACACAACAAAAAACAACCAACAACCCAAACCAGAAAAAAGGTCTCTTACACAAACCAAATCCCGGAACCACGGGCGGTTTCATATTAAAAGAACATTTGGTGGCATTTTAATCTCTGAAGGTAATGTAGATATCTGTCATTTCTGATCTCCCCTTTCTGCAACTGTCCACAGATGATGAGATCCGTGAAATTACTACTGCCAGGGAGTGGAATGAGAATTAACCTCGTGCCCATCAGCTGCCTCGGCACCACCCTTTCCACGCCAGCCTTGACCATGGCCATGGGGAGAGGCAGCTCTTTCTGCCATTCACCCCGCGCCGCCTGACATGCCGCGGCCCTCTGTTAGCAGATCATAAACTCCCCCGTGTTAACCGATTGCTTGAAATCCAACACTTTCTTTCCCATTCTCATTTGCTTTGCCTTTCATGCTGCTTTCTCATGTATAAAAGGGGAACCGGGGGAGAAGAAAAAAAAAAAAAAGAAAGAAAAGACACATGAACACCTGAAAATCTTTTTCATATACCTGCTGCTGCTACCGCTCGGCGCTGAATCTGAATAGAAGCGGATGGGAGGGAGATGGGGAAGGATGAATAACATTTCATGCCCTGTAGTCAAACATAATTTCAGGCAGGAGATGAGCAGGGACTGGCGAGATGGCTCATCCCGGCAGATAGCTAATGTGCACTTCAGAGCCCGCTCTTTGAAGACTGGGGTCTAATTTCCAGCTGCAATTATTGCACTGGAAATAATTTCTCAGAAAATGGGGTCACTTTCTGGGGGTGGGGTAGGGTTAGATAATGGAGTGTGGGGGGGTCAGAGTCCTCAGAGTCCCAGCGGAGGGAGGTCCTTGGGGCTTGGGGGCTGGTAGATGTGGCTGCACGGGCATCCCTGGGCTGCAATGCTCTGCCGCTGCTCGCCTGAAGAAGGTCAGGTTCCAAGTGACTTAGGAGCTGGGACACGGCAGTGCTGAGCGCGCTGGCTTTTCATGCTCTCGCCTGGAGCATCTGCCTCTGCTCGGGTGGCAATAACTATTCAGGATGGTCAAGTGGCCAAGACTTTCACATAGGTCTCTATTTCAATCTCAAAACCTGCGGCCTGATTTTCCAAAGCACCAAAAAGTCCACGTTTCTCCTTCCATCAGTGGCACTGGCCAGCAGCTCAGTGCTTTGCACGACAACTACAGGGGCAGTTTTTGATTTTGAACCACACTGCAAGGACAGAAGCGTTGCTGTTACACAAAGACCTGCTCTCTTCATGTTTCAACAACACAATGCTCCTACTTGGAGGCTTTGCCTTTGCTCTTCCTGATTTAGAGCTCTGGTCCCATAAAGCAATGGTCATTATGGGGCAAATTTGCCAAAAAAGCACAGCACAGTGAGTGCTTTTGACAGTCGAGTCGCTTCTTGTGGCATCTAACAGAGCTGATGCTCTTCTGGGCGGGGGCAGATACGGGAACGCCCTGCCTTTCTGCCTTCTCCATAAGAAGTCTGCAAAAAATAGAATAATACAAAACGGTCTAATGACAAATGACATATGGTGTCCCTTAGCAGGGCTGGGGACCACACTGGGTGCCCGCCTCAGATTTAAGCCCAAATAACTGTCTCCAGATGGGATTTGCTGCAATTCTGCGCTGACCCAAACTGACCACACTCTACAGCTCAGACTTGCAAAGGTTTTAGAGCACCTAAACATGCAAACAGGCACCTGGCAAAGATTTTCAAAAGCAGCTAAGAAGATTAGATGTCCAAGTCCCATTGGGCTCTAAGAATTAGGCACGTAACCTACTTAGGCGCTTTCGGAAATTCCTTCAGGGATTTAATTGTTTGGGTTGAAACTTTCTGCAGCAAGTGTGGGCCTTGCTGAACTGTCCCACCACCATCTTTGGTTGGTGTCCCACCAACCCCTGCAGTCCAGCCATTTTTTGGGGGGAAATGAGGAGAAATGTGTCTGTAGGAAATTTTTGGACAATTTTTCATGCTTTGGAGGAGGATCTTGAAATTCAGAGAGCAGTGGCCAAGGCCTTAGATCAGACACATGCTTTTCACCGTCTCGGTGAGAAGCTGCACAAAGCCAGGGCAGGAAGCAGGGCTGTCTTCACTATGCTCCAGCGATTGCCTCGATGGAGAGCTGGGGTTACAGGAATGAGCCAGGGAGGGGAGGACTGAGACTGGCAGGGTTGTGGGGGAAGGGGAGGAAGGTCAGGGAAGGGACGAACTGGGCTGAGATGCCCAAAGGGCAGCGACTGGGATGGGACAGGAGATGCGGTGAATGGGACAACCTGGGGAGGTGACAAGTTTGCACCAGGCTGATGGGGTCGAGGTGGAAAGGGTCAAGAGGGCAGGGAAGCGGCACCATAGCTTATGCCTACTAAATCCTATAAGCCCTCCTCAGCCTGGAAGGGAGCCCAGGGTTTCCAATGGGGGCCAGCATTCAGCCGCCAGCAAAGCTGTGCAGCAAAGCCCCCGGGCAGCCCCCAGTGCGGCTCCTCCCCAGTCTGCACCACCTTAAGGGCCACCGCTTCATCCCAGCTTCTCACCACTGCCACCCGCGGGAACCTTGAGAATATCAGACGTGACAGTCCAGGCAATTTTAAATTATAAAGCACTGCAAAAAAAAAAAGAAACAAAAACCAAAAAAACCCCCCCTGTCCTTACAAATAAGCAACCTGCAAAACAAATTGCTCTCCTTTCCACCTCGTGTTTCCAGCGGCTGCCAGCAGGCAGGCTGTGTGTGCCAGGAGCTGGGGCACCAGTTCAGGTCTGGGTTGGGTCCCTGCTAATTTGCAGACTCTCTCCGTGCTTTGGACAAATTGCTCGGCCCCCCTCTGCCTGTCAGAAGGATAAATACCTCTTCCCACCTGAGAGATGTGCTGCAAATTAGATCCGCTCATAGATGTGCGGAGAGTACAGCAAGTACATAAAAAGAACAATGCTTTATCAAAATCAGATAAGGTTGCAGCCAGCACAGGAGAGGGCAGTGGCAGAGGCCTATGTGCAGCTCCCAGGGGTATGGGCTGGTCCATGGGTTGTAGCTGGTGGCTGCTGTGCATGAGCAAACCAAAGTGCCTGAGCTTTGACTGGCATGAATCTGCAGCAGGGACCATTCCGGGATGCGTTGCCTCAACCTAACGATGGCTAAGATGTGTTGAGTTTTATAGTTGCCACTTTGGAGCAGTGTGGGCAGTTAGGAATTGGGCTCAACTTGGGCTAACACCTTGGCTTCAACTCCCTTTTCCAGTCTGCTTCAGAAGACTGCAGGTAGCAAATGCGGATGGGCTCAGTGGAGATCGTGCTAATCACTCACCCATCGTGCAGATGGGTAGGTGATGGTGTGCCTCCATGGAGTGAATGATGGGCAGGTGATGGTGTACCTCCATCGAGACAACATCTTTGCAAGCACTGCAGTGTTGCTGGGGTAGGGGAGCACATATGGGAGCACCCCTTCACATCTCTGTTTGCCCATGGCGGGCCCTGGGGAGAGGGAACCCCATGCTTCTGGCTTTTTTATTTCCCCTCTTCTCTTTGGCATGTGGACAGGGTTCGCCTTCAGCTCTCCTTGCCCTCCAGCCCAGTCCAAATGAAACAGAGCGCTTTCCTCTTGCCTTTCTGCTGAGCCTCCCTTCGCTGTCATACCCACAGCGAATTTATCCTTCTCCACTCTGAGAGCTGCCTGCAGTTCATTAAATATCTTAAAGGTGTTAATGACTTTTAAAAAAAGACCCAAACTGTCTGATGTTTTTCCAGCTCATTTCCTGCCGCTATCTCCCCAAATCTGGTGGGCAGTAATGACACGTCTGAGGCAGAAAATGGGATTATGATGAACACAGTGAACGCTGCTGATATGTGGACAACATTAAACATTTGCAGCCTCTTTTCTTTACCTTTCCCTTCTGCAGGTATCTGTATAAGCACATCCTCCTTGCACTGAGCTGAGCTGTGGCCTCCCAAAGTCAAGCCAGAGGAGAGACGAGGCAAAGCTTTATGCAAGCAGGAATTTTGCCAGGGAATCACTATTTATCTGCCCAGAAGCAACATGTTGGATAAAGACACATTTTTTTTCCCCTCTGTAAAGGGCTATCAGGATACTCATGGCCTGTCCTCCCATAGACAGATACCGCAAATGCACATAAGAGAGAGGAACCACCCAGGGCTGCATCTTCCAGAACCACAGGGTTTTGTATTTTAATAGGCAAAAGCAGGGAGTGGTGAAAGAAAAAGAAAAGTCCTGGCTCTGTTTGGGCAGGGAGAAACGAAGAGGTTGGGCGACTCACTCAAAGTTACCCAGCAGAAAGGGAGATTCAACCTGAATCTTACAATTTGTTGGAGTTAAATTTCAAACTGTGCAACTTTTGCTCCAAAGACACTTCAGAAAGAAAATCAATACTTGTCAGAGGGGAAAAATAAGCAACCCCCCCTCATTTAGTAAGCCTGTATTTTTGCGTGTTTTGCAAACCCTGGAAGTAAGCGCTCTCCTGCCAACTACAACCGGCACAGAGGGAAGAGAAGGGTTTTTCTGGAGTTGTGCTTTTCCCCTGTGAAACGTGTGCCTGGAGGGAGAGGAGCAGAAAACAGCTGGCAGTTTAGATGAAAAAATATATTGACTATGCTAAGGATGTGATTATCAAGGTTTCTTACCTCCACCGAATCAAACCCTGTTTGAACAACGAGCATTTCTCAACAATTTCCCAGGCCAAATTTCATCTTTTGGAAACAGCACCCCGCAACTACTTCTCGCATAACAACAAGAAAAAAGGGTTTCTTATACTGCCTTCAGTAAGGCCAGGCTGTTGCAGCTGGCCGAACTGATCCTGCCCAAATGTTCCAACTATTCAGCTCTGTACAGTCACCCAAACCTGGAAAACTTCAGCTTGCCCAAGAGATGAAGGTGTGGAAAAGTTATGTGGAAATTCAAACATGGGGAGCCCCGTCCCCCATCCAGCCAGTCCCAGCTCTCTGCAGCCTCGTGGACTTTTTCCAGCTGATGATTTCGACTTTAAGCTCTTTAGAGAGACAACTATAAAAAACCCGCTATAAATCTGGTCAGCACTGAGCACGCTTCAATCGTGACCTGTAAGTACCAGCACAACAAATAGCAACAAATGGAGAAACTGGGTAATAAATAGAGGAAGGGAGTCCCCACAGAGCTCAGGGCTGCCTGCGCTGCCTGGCAGCACCAGCGGGACCACGGGGACCTGGCAGCTCCCTGGCTCCTGCCACCCACCTCTTCTCCAGGGCAAGAAAAAGGTCTTGGAAATATGGTACTTCACCAACACTACGGCCCCACGCTGCCTGTCCAGATTGTTTTCCCTGCCCACCCCGTATCCTTGAGTTTTGCCAGAGCTGAGGAACACCAAGGCAATGGGGCTCAGCTCCGGGCCAGCCTGGGACCCACTGCCAGCCCTGGGCAGGAGCGGGGTGTCCGCACCGCCTGCCAGGAGCAGCAGCAGCTTCACCCCGCTTTTAGTGGAAATTCCCCGGTCATTTCAAAACTGGTCCACAGGGATGACAGGCAGAGACCTAAAACTGATGAAAACACTGGCATGATCATAGAATGGTTTGGGTTGGAAGGGACCTTAAAGCTCATCTGGTTCCAACCCCCTGCCCTGGGCAGGGACACCTCCCACCAGACCAGGTTGTTCCAAGCCCCATCCAGCCTGGCCTTGAACACCTCCAGGGATGGGGCAGCCACAGCTTCTCTGGGCAACCTGGGCCAGGGGCTCACCACCCTCACAGCAAAGAATTTCTTCCTGATATCCAACCTAAATCTCCCCTCTTTCAGGTTAAATGCCTAACAAGGAGAAACCACCAAATTTCCCATTGCTCCAACGGCCAAGGTCCTTTTAAACGCATTAACCCCATGCTTGCACTGGGAAGGACGCGCTATGCAACGTGCCCTGAAAACCATACCCGTGCTTCCACGAAAAGGGCCAGGGAGGGAAATAAAGGCTCGGAAAGCCCAGCTGAATCACCCAAGGGTATGAGCACAAGAGATCGCTGCTGCTCCCCAAGCTGGTTGGTGCTGGCCTGTGAGACTCCCCCATTCTACAGTGAGAACCAGGCAGCTCACAGCCCGAAACGCGTTAGCTCAGCCGAGCCATCCCTGGGAGAAAAATTAAGCAAATACTCCCAAGCTTTGCCACATCAGGCAAACGACTCGCTGAAGTTAAACAAAAATAAGAGATGCTTCTCCCTGCTTTCTCCATCTTCCCCTCTCCCCCTCCCCACAAACCCTACCAAGATTACAGTTTTAAAAAGCACTTTCTCTTAAATGTGGGAGGAAGATTGCCTGAGCTTTCATGCGTTCCCTCCTATATTGTATTGTTGGTGCTTTTAACATGTTTCGCTCAGTTAAATAGTAACTGATGACAGCTACACACTTAAATCCTTTGGTGTTTTTATCATGGATTTTATATATATATATCTTATAAAGAACAGCACACTGCAAGGCCTCTTACCATATCAAAAACAACAAAAAAGCACCCTATTTTTGTGTAAGGTATCAAAGCAATAACGTGTGCCAGTGCAGCAGAGCCAGCCTATCAGAGGTTTATCGGGTTTTATTGGCCTTGGGCAACTCTGCACACGACGGTCTTTAGAGTGACATGGAATTTATTAAACTTTTCCACAGCCTGACAGTCTTCTCCCAGCTCGTCCCCACCCCCAAGCTCTTTCCTTTTGAAAAATGATTTCTGCCAATCTTGTGCTTTTAACATTTTTTTCCTCTCTTTGGTTTTTTTTTTTTCCTCTCTCTTTCTTTTTTTTTCTTTTTTCTTTTAATCGCCGGTCGCTGGAGTGCGCCTCCTCAAGCATCTGTTTAAAGAACCCCATTAAGGTCCCACTGCCACACCACCACCACCAAAACCACCGAGAGAGAAGCAGAAAAGCAGCCCCCCAGCCCATTACTGCCTGGTTCAGCCTTATTGCACTACATTACTCGATATGACAAGCTCTACATACGTATAACACACACCAAGGGCTGCTTTTTTTTTTTCCCCCTTTTCCTGGATAGCCTAATTTAGGCTTTGTATGGTGCCCTGTAATAAATTTCATCTTTCAGACAATAGCCCGTCGCCTTCAGCCGCCTGCCCCTTCCATAATCCAGCGCTGTTAAAAGCAGCAGCTCCGCTTGCTGCTTCCCATCAAGGCAGCGGCTCGTTAGGGCGAAGCCAGCCCGTGCTGATGGGGTTAAGGTGCTGTCAGGGTTTCCATCAGGCTGCCGTGCCCTCCCTCTTTTCCCTGTCTCCCCAAATTCCTGTCTTTTTAGCTCTTTTGCAGCTTGGCTGCAAGCATCTCCAGCAGCCAAAGGCTCGGGCCATGAGTAGCTTGCGCGCGCAGGGGTGTTACTGTGTGCACACACCACTTTAGATGTATGGATTTATTTGCAAGCTTATTTGCGCCCATCTCGGGGCAAGAGGAAGGGAGCACATCCGAAATTTGGCTGCAGTTCGAAAACAGCCGCAGACATTATGCAGGCTCCGCTCAGGCAGTGGGTTCGTGCTTCTCCTGTGCCCCGGAGCGAGGACTTCTGCTTCTGACCGGGGGCGGCAGCCTCGTTTACCCCCACAGCCACACACCACGGACTGCTTGGCGCCAGTTTTTTGGACAGCAGAGTGGAACATAATTTTTTGTCATGTTTTCCTGGGTGTGAACTTCCCCCCGCTGGGCACCGGCAGCTCAGGGACGTGGTGGCTTCCACTGGGTCTTGCTGGGCCCGCTGATGACCAACACTTGGCCCCGGTACATCACGCAGCAACTTCGGGACACTTGCCCAGAGCACAAAAACACCATCTCAACAGGGTCACTGGCAGGAAGGACTCCTATTGAAAATGCTGTGTCCCTCCTCTTACATCCTACGCTCAATCTCCAGCATTATCATCATCTCTCAGTGTTATTTATTACCCTGCATGGCCAACAATATGATAACTGCTGGACAGAAAGGGCTAGGTCCTGCCTTAATCAGATGGCGATTTAATTTCTAAATATTATCATTAAAAATAAGTACATTCCCTAAGCAGAGTGCACCGCACGCACTGCCCTTCCCCCTTACACCTCCGACTGCTGGGCAGGGACCACGGAGGACTCCGTTTTAATGCTGAAATCTCCCCTAAGAGACATCTGGGGGGATCTCCCGTCTGTCTTCGGGGAGCTGCCACGCAGCAGGTACAGTCCCAAGCCCCCCAGCACCACCCTTGCAGCAAGCCCATGTCTTGGCAGGGGGAGAGCAGGGCACAAAGGGCTATTTTTAGCGCCTAGTTATATTCCTCTGAAAGACATTGAAAAAATAGTTTGCTCATCCGTGAGGCAAGAGGGGCAGCAGGAGCCGTAACCTGAGCTCAGTGAGCTGATGATGCCCTGTCGCCGATTTTCTTTACTCAGTGTGGGGAGAGGACTGGCCCCTGGATGGGGCTTGTTATGGACCCCCAGCCCCACGAAGCCTGGGGGTTTGGGTGTCGGAGACTGACGCTACCTTGGGGAAACAGCAGGAATTATATCAGCATCCTTTTCCACGTGCCAACGCTGCTGGTTTCCAAGGGTGGATTCTGCCTCCCCCTACTCCAGATGTACAGAAGTATCTACATCTGTGCTCGTCAGCACAACCGCCGTTAGGAAAATGAGCACTTTTAAAGCACAATCCATCTGACCTATTTTCTGACATGCACCTCAGGATGAGATGAATCGTGCACTAGCACGCTGCCTATCAGCTACACGGTGAATCTGGATGAATAGCTCAGCTGAAGCTGTCTAAATTTGGATAGAGAAGCCCAGCTCTGGGTGCCGTAACCTGGGAGTCTATGTCAGCTTCTACACAGAAGCAACTGCCAAAATTTTGCTTACTTCCTTTATGCTCCCCCACTAAAATCCAGCTTTCTCGCCTTGCAACGCTTCGCTTGCCTGTTTCTCACATGAGATGATGAAGCTTATAGACAAAGCACCCCTTAAGGGTGGCTGGTTGAGGTGACAAGGAGAGAGCGGAGAGGGGGAATAGATGATGGTGCGCAAGACGGGAGCCCCAGCAGTCATCATAGAATCATAGAATCACAGGGTTGGAAGAGACCTCTGGAGATCATCTAGTCCAACCCCCTGCCAGAGCAGGGTCACCCAGAGCAGGTGGCACAGGAACGCGTCCAGGCGGGTTTGGAATGTCTCCAGAGACGGAGACTCCACCACCTCTCTGGGCAGCCTGTGCCAGGGCTCTGCCACCCTCACAGGAAAGAAGTTCCTCCTCATGTTTAGGTGGAACTTCCTATGCTCAAGTTTGTGCCCGTTACCTCTTGTCCTGTCACTTGAGAAGAGCCTGGCCCCATCCTCCTGACACCCGCCCTTGAAGTATTTATAAGTGTTGATCAGTCCATACGGTGTCATCCCTGTGTGCTCATAACGCCAGCTGTGATGTCACAGTGGGCGTCCCACATCCAGAACACGAATCCAAAGAGGAACGCAACCCCTTAGCTGATCCAAGGCAGTTATTCCCAAATAAATGCTCCAGCTGTGAAGACCACATCCCCTTCGACTCAAAAAGGCAAATGCGTAAGTGACAGTAAGTGACAACCCAAAGCTGCAGAATCTGCACAAAGCCATAAATCAGAAGATACTCCTGAGAGCTCATCTCCCCCCAGAAGAAAACATACGGCGCTCGACTGGATAGCTAAGCAAAAAAAGAAATAAATAAAGCAGCGTCCTTAGGATATAAGTAAGTCAAAGGAGCCAGCACATAGCTGTCTAGCAGCAGCCTCAAATGAAGACCTCACATTTTTCACCAAGCTGCAAAACCAAATTGATAAGGAAGAAAATGACCCCCCCGTATTCGTGCCATTTCCAGGCATTCAAGAGTTTGATGGTCGCAAGCGGAGAAAGAACCCTTGCTGGCAGGAAAACGAGCACTGCTCCCTAGCAGGCCATAATGACACATCTGCCGTGACCATGTCACGCGGATGCTTCCCTGCCCAGGCCGGTCCCTGGCTATACAGGAGTGGGATTTTTCTCCCAGCGTTACAACTTTTCCACGATTAAAATAGGCACTAATTAGAAGACCGCCCATTTAGTACAGCAGGTTATCATCTGAAATGCCATTATGGAAGAGAAAGGAGCTGAGGCTGCTGCTGGGTGCGATCTGTGAGTGTTTTGGGTGTCCCAAGGGCTCTGAGATCCCCCAGGGTAGGGCTTTGAGGACAAGCACAGCCTCCCACGGCCCCAAAATACCTCCACCGACCCCACGTGTCACATCTGCTCCTGTGCCTCGGCTCCTCGTGCCATCTGAGTGAACACAGCCCAGCACACAAGGCGGCTGTGTGCTCTCCAGACCAATGTTTGCTGGATGATGTGCTCTCCTCAACAAGCAATGGGTCCACCTTTCTGTCCCTTGTTGGGCATGGACAGCCACATCGCTGAAGTACAGAGATAACCCCTGCAAGCCTGGGCAGGCATCACCTGGAGAGGGTGGAGAGCCTGTGAGTAAGGAGAGACTTCGCCTGGAGAGAGACTGTCCATGGTCTTTTTCTCAACTGAGGGATTTCAAATGGAGCTTGTGGATGCCATGTGCAGAAGCAGCAGAAGGAGCTGGTTCTGCACAGAATCGTGATTACACACACGTAGAAACACGCATTACACAGAGAATCATGATCCTATGATTCTATGCAGAACAAGCTCCTTCTGGCAGTTGCACTGTGGAGCCCTTTGCCCGAAGATGCTGCAGATGCTGAGACATGACACAGGAACAGGGGGAGACAAGATGTTTAATGAAACCTGAACACACGAAGAGAAGTTGGGTGGATCAAGGAGAGGGGATGTAACAGCTACAGAGCGATCACCTGGCACAGATCCAGCGGGGCTGGACTTGATTCTTCAATGGATCCTAAGGAAATGGAGGATGCCCACAAGTTCCTCAAGATAGCATCAGCCCAAACCGCCAACAAGATCTCCTGCCCTGGGTTTCTCCACCTCCTGCCTGCAGCCATGCCACGTGGAGGTGGGAGCTCCTTCCTCCCATCGACCCCTCTGCAACGTCCCCTTCCAGCCCCCTACGAGGAGCCGGAGTATCAGAGCCTGAACCGCCTTGATATTTAACAAATGTCTCTCCCCTACGCCTTTCCTTTATTAAATAAAGAAATAAACCAGCATCTCTTTGCCCTGGAGAAGCTTTCAATAAGATGGATAAATATATATAATTAGCCAAGGAAAGAGCAAACTCCAGTGAATACAATACACCCTGTGAGACAACCCTCCATTAAAAGCCTCCTTGTTTAAACTTCAATATTTTAGCAATAGTGACAAAGAAACATAGAGAAAAGCATTTATTTTTCACTTTTTATTTAATCCCATCAAATGGGTTCATCAGATAGTTCCCTGACAATTTCTCATGCCTTGGATATCCCATCCCCTCTCCAAAAATTCATGTTTTCCCAGTTTTCCTTTCTAAGGAAGAGCCCAAAAAAATCTCTAATAGGGATTTCCCACTTGTGTGATCTGCACTGTCTCTCCTTGACGTCCTTGTTTTACTGGGCCGCCCCGGAGGATGCATAGCTGAGAGCAGCGCACACTCGAGAGGCAATGGGGCTGCGTCCTGAAGGCACAGCATCCTACCAAGAACAGTGACATGAACACAACAGAGCACAACGTTGGCAGAAGGGACCTCGCCAACTACCTGCACGGGCTGACAAAGTCCATACAGAAATTTATGTGCCTCCTTTTGCTGATCTGCTTTCCCGGCTTGGCGAGCTGCCACCAAAATAGCCATGTTAAGCAGAGAGCCAGGGGGGGAAAATATCTCTACTCAGGTAATTATCCAGGTGCTGTATTTTGTGTGCCTGTGCCCACACCAGCACGGGAGCGGGTCCGAGACGGGGAGCTGGGGCCATGCTGTTCAACACACCCTTCCAAGGCTGTATTTTCCGACCTAGAAAATGGGAATAGCTCACTGCAAAAGAGAAATCAAGGGGTGAGAGTCAGAGAGAGGTTTGGCTTTTTTGCATTGTTTCCTTCGGAGACGAGATTTGGACTGACAGCAAACATCAGCGCGCCGCGCTCCCGGGGGAACGAGACGCTGAGCTTATTCCTCCCGCCCTGGTAAAGCCGAGCTGCTGCCGCAACCTCCAGCCTCCCTGTGCTACAGAGGCCCCAGCCAAGGCTGTGGTATTCCCAGCAGCCGCCCACTTTTCAGGACCGTCGTACCGAGCCGATCCAGAACATCTCCCTAGGGAAGAGCCATTCATTCATTTCCACTGGCTGCTAATTTGAAAATGTGAATTTCCCTTCGATCCTGCATGCCGGAACTTAGCCTTCAACATTTAGACCAGTGTGAAATTTAAATGAAGACGATAGCAATGTTCTCAGAGCATGGCAAGGGGATCAGCTGGTGGAAATGATGCTGCAAAGGTAAAAGAAGGGGATAGGTGAAGTATTCACTCGGTCTAACTAAAATGTGCTGATGCCCGTGGCCCGCGCCTTGGGATACATGAGATCCAAATCAGATATAAAGAACCTGATCCCTTCTAGAGCAAAAGGATGGTGAAAACCAGGACTCCAAGGGCTCTAGATTCAAAAGAGTATGTGTTTTTGGGGGTCTAACGTGACAGTACTACAACTTTTGTGGAGAAAATGACACAGGCGAGGCTCACATTTGTGAAGTCTCAATGTACCCAGCCCACATCAACCCTTTCTTGCCCAGTTCTGGACCTGCTGTACATATAAAGAGGCAATTTCTGACATTTTAAGATCTCTATACAACCTCAAAGTGGATTATAATGACCTTAATGAAACAGAAGGATGAGGCCAAATACTGAGATTGGCGCCTCTCCTCTTTCATCTTAGTCTTTATTGAGTAAAAAGTGAACCAAACATGGCATAAAACCTAAGCCCATAATAGCTGGCTTTCTGGTTTAATTTAGTTTACATTCTGAAGGATTTTCATAAAGTTGCACTGAAAATACTGCTATTTCCACAATGGTTCATCATTGTTATACTATTGCCACAATTACCTGTCATCACAATCAAATTTATATCAGGACAAGAAAATGGTTCCTCAGAAATTAAACAGCACTCCCTGGTGGGATAATTCCTTCTCCTGAACTTCCCAATAATGAAAACTGTAAGTAAATTTGCTATAATTCAGACCACTGAAGACCCTCTACTGTTAAACCAAACTCTAATGCTTTTACTAGAACAATGACTTGCTGTTCAGCAGAAAATTCCCAAAGGTACCTAAAGCTGTAAGTGGGTTCCTACACAAGATCCCGATGTCCCTAGGTAAGTTAGGCTCCAAAGTCAGACAGATGAGGTACTTCTGCAAATTCTTCCAAATCTGAGACAATGAATGGCCTTTTGAAACTCGAGGCAAATAAATACCTTTGAAAATTTGACTGTGCATGTCATCAGGGCTGGAGCCCCTCTGCTGTGAGGACAGGCTGAGAGAGTTGGGGGGGTCCAGCCTGGAGAAAAGAAGGCTCCAGGGAGACCTTAGAGCCCCTTCCAGTCCCTAAAGGGGCTCCAGGAAAGCTGGGGAGGGACTCTGGATCAGGGAGGGGAGAGACAGGACAAGGGGTAACAGTTTTAACCTGAAAGAGGGGAGATTTAGGTTGGATATCAGGAAGAAATTCTTTGCTGTGAGGGTGGCGAGCCCCTGGCCCAGGTTGCCCAGAGAAGCTGTGGCTGCCCCATCCCTGGAGGGGTTCAAGGCCAGGCTGGACGGGGCTTGGAGCAACCTGGTCTGGTGGGAGGTGTCCCTGCCCAGGGCAGGGGGTGGCCCTGGGTGATCTTTAAGCTCCCTTCCAACCCAAACCATTCTATTCTATGATTCTATGATCAGTCGTAACTGAAGTCCAAGGTGTGGGGTTTTCCTGGATATGTCTCCAGGGCTGACTCTCAGACGCAGATGGGATACATGGACAGCCCGGTCTGAGGCTGCTCCTTGGACAAGCACAACATGGGTGCCAAGCACTCTCTGGTCATCCTTGGTCAAATAAACCCAGCCAACGGGACCCAAGACGCTTACACAAGAAACATCCTTGATAGCTTTGCTAACAGCTTCTGATCACCATGATTTCCCCCACTGAAGTGAATGCAATGCCTGATTCTCTAACGGCTGTTTTCCTGCAGGGATTTTACAGTGACCTACACGCTGGGTAAGCACCTAAATGGTGTTTATCTCCAGGGCGAGATTCATGTCATGAGCTTTAAAAGTTAGATGCTTAATTTCAACCTAGACTTGAAAGCTCCCTTTAAAGTCAAGAAAAATAAGAATCCCTCCAGAATAATCATTGTGGTTTGTCTCAGATTGGGATGAATTCCCCTGTTCCTCCCATTGAGGAAAAGGCAGCCTGGAATAACTATCTCGCCTCTAATGGCCAAGTTGCTAAATCAGGGCAGATGGATGCATATTAAGGAATCAAAAGGGGGCATTACCCCGAGCTGGAATGAGTCTACAAAGAGTGTTTTTAGTGCAGACACTTTCTGGAAAAGAATCCTGTATGGGAATCCTCTCAGGACCCTATTTTTTTTCATTTTTTTTGCATGGACCAAAGGGTCTCTACTGCGCTACTCTACCTTGAAAACCTGAGCCCCAGAGGTTTAGCAAGTTTTCACTATCTTTACATGTTGTTTTATGAAATGTCATTTATCAGACACCTGAGTATGCAGCTCTGGGAACACAACTGCCATGGCGAGACACCTCGCTGGTTGGCCAGATCCTTGCCTCATCCCTTCCACGGCTACACACAGCCCTGAAGGAGCTTCTCAGAGGGCATCAGGTTGTGCACAAAATGCAGAGACAGGCAGCCTTCCCATGGGATCGCACTGCTGCCGCCCAAACGCTTCTGTGTTTGTATGAGCTGGGGATGAAGAATGGGTGAACTGACCTCCAGCAAGACAGAGGAAAGTATTTTTAGTTCTGAGCGTCAGAGCTTTTCAAAGAACTGAAGGTCCCACCCCGTTCAGGGCACTGGACTGCTCTAGGGTCTTTGCTGAAACTTGTTCTCAAGGAGCATCGCCCTTTGGCAGTTTCTCCTGCTAGCCCCAGGTTTGGACGTTCTCCCCCTTGGTTCCCACCCTGACATCACTGCAGTTACTTTGCCACGTCTCCTTTGCTGTACAGCACCGTGATACAGGTGTGCACACAAGCTTTAGAGCTCCAGAGAGCACGGTCCTGCATCTCCACGTACCTCCATCAGTCCCATCCTCTCTACATCTCTGCTTCCCACACTGCCATTGCATATGAGATTAACCCAGTGGTGGCCCCTATTGACCCAGGCCTCCCAGGAAGAAAACTCAAAGACTACCCAGGCCACCACATTTGATAATTTTTTTCCTCTAGAACAGAACTCCTCGCACTGAAAACGGAGCTCATCTGCGTGGGAAACAACTCGGGGGAGGCCAAACCTAGAGCAAACCAGAAACTGAGACTTGCTGCAAAACTCACCACTTCTGCTTCGGCTGCTCGGCACTCATCCCCGACCCGGCTTTCTCTGACACAAACACGTAGCAACCAGCATATTTGAAACACGTTGGGTTTTTTTTAAAAAAAAACTAACCCCTACCAAAACAAGACACGCCACTGCGCACACTTTTGCCCCTGGGGAGATGATGAAAGGAGAAAAAAATCCCCATGCGTCACACGGGGTCACCTTGCTCAGGGGGTTGCAGGACAGGGCTCTGATGGCCCTTGAGGAATAATTCCGCAGATCCCGCATTGAGCCAACACATCAGGAGTTTGTACCGTGTGTATATAGCGTATGTAACATATCGTTGTGCCCTAGCTCAGCCACTCTAGTTCCACGAGCTGGATCTAACCCCGCAGAGGGACAGGGTACCGGGGAGCGTTACGCTCGCTCAGCATCCTGCTGACTCCTTTGGGCTCCGCCTGCACGCCTGGGCAGGAGCCCAGCCTTATCTGATGGTGCAGATTTAGACCAAACGTCATAATCCTCAGCACAGAAAAGAACCATCACAGCCAAGCGTTTTGATTCAGACCGGTTTATGCCAAGCGTTTTGATTCAGCCCAGTTTACGCCCGTCCTTTGAACCTCCGCAGCACTGGGGTGGGGTGGGAGCGTGGGCGTGCGGCTGAGTCACGCCAGCGCGTCCCCAGGGCAGCCCCAAAAGGGACCTGGGCAGAGCTGTCAGGACCAAGAGGAGATCAGATAACCACAGTAACGTGCTCCACCGGCACCATTAACCCTCCTGTTTTGCATCCCTCATTGGCAGCCCACAGACACCTGCCCTAGCACCAGTGCCAAGCCTCCGTCCCTCCTCATCCTCAAGCAGAGACCGTCCTGATGGGCTTCACAGCCACATCACCCACCAGCTGGTGTGGTGGCCACCCCAGTGCCAAGGGGCTCCACACTTGTTGGAGATGCAGCACCGCAGGGTACATGTACCCCTGTCCCGCTGTGTCCCCACCGCCGCTAACACAGACCACCCTCTTCCAGCCCCACCAAGCTCTACTGCAGCACCAGTGCACCCACAATAGCACCAGCACCACCAGGGAGATGCCTCTCGCCCCAGCGAGGCGGAGCTGCCCTGGCGAGGGGGGATGACTTTGTGACCCCCCCTTAATGCAGCTACAGCTCTGGGGTGCCAGAATAACGAGGCAGACGGGATGAGGTGCTTCCATCCCCCACGGTCCCAGCGATGCTGTGGGTACTCATGTCCCCTTTCAGGCCTCCCTGAGTCCTGTTAAGCCCCCACTCGCCCCGGTGCTGCAGGGTACTCCCGGCAGTTAATAGCATGGAAAATATATGTCCTGTGGACAATGTCCAACTCGCTGCCGTTCAGTCCCATCAGGTGCTCCCTGGTTTCCGTCTCACAAGAGAGGGTGACTACCAGCACCTGATTTACCTTCCCTGTGCCATTTACTACCTCCTTTTTTATGTGCATGGATCATATCCCCTCATATTTATCTCATCTTCAAAATAAATGTTCCCCCTCATCCCTCAGTCTCTCCTCATCTGGAAGTCTTTCAGTGTCTCCAATAATTTTTGTTGCCTATCTCTTGACCCCTTCTATTCCTGCTGTATCTTGATTTTGAGACAGATAGACTAGAAACGAACACACTATTTCAGGCAAGACCACAGCACTGATTTATGTGCTGGCATTATAATACTCTCAGCAATATTTTTAATCCCATTCTTCCTCAAATTTTCTTTGCTTATTTGGCAGTGGCTGTAAAGGAGAGCGGAGATTTGCACACGGATGTCTCTGTTGACGCTGCTCTCCTCTTCCCAAATGGTTACAGCTAATTTAGACCTCAGCGTGCTCCCAGTGCTCCTTCCCATGTGCAGCACGCTTTGCTTTTTCCTCTTGCCAGCACGCTGCCCAGCCCTTCAGCTTTGCCAGGGGAAAACCTTTGCGAGGTGTTCCACCTCTTTGCTAGACTAACCCAAAGATATCTCAGGCGCTTGCAAGTTTTGCTGTTCATCTGTTCACCTTTCCCGCGCCCCCTCCCCAGAACTAATGTACCGCGCAGTACCAGGTCCCATACACAACCCTATCGCATCCTGCTGTTAAAACTTCAGCATAATTTTTTCTCCTGTGGGCTCTCAGGCGGTTCCTCACCCACAGCAGCATCCTGCCCTTCACCCAACGTTCCCGTAACCTCCCCTTCAGCCCAGGTTGCAGGAAGGGCAGTAAAATTGCCCCACTGTTGACCGACTGGCAATGCCCTGCCACAAAGTGGAGGCCGAAGACTTTTCCTTCCTCATTGGGATAAAAGATTTGAGACAGAACAAAGATTTGAGATAGAACAAAGATGAAGGATGGGAAAGAGGTTGGGAAACACTGGCCGGGGACCCTGGACTTGGCCTCCAGCTTCCCTGGAGAAGACCAGTACAGCGATAAAGCAGAGTGGTGCAGACAGCCGGGAACGGATCGCAACCATCTGGGGCTAAAGAAATCCACTCTCCAAGGACAGTCCTTCCATGCAACCAGGTAACGCATCTCTGAGCCCAGGCACCAGCAGCAGACACGTGCCCACACTACTGGGCATTATTCTGGCCACCGAGGGGGTCCCCATTTCTGCTGGGCGAAACCCTGGGTGCAGAAGCGGGGACACATCTCCAAACCAAGCCCTCTGCATTTTTCCAAGAGTTGAAAATATGTTTCCCCCCTCACCAGGCATGTTTCTATTCAAATCGCTATCAGCCATTCTGCAAGATATTTGCCTTCCTGCATTTATTTTCCAATAACAAAGCTGTCCTCAGCTCTTTAGAGCTGGTATTTTTATTTTATTTAGTTAATATTTTTAAACATTACTACTGCTATAATAAATGTTAACTATTTGTGCAGAGCTCTCAGTGCCTTGGCAGGGGCCTTTGTATGTGCAAAATAACAGCAAATCATAATAAATAATAATAATAAATTATTATGGTTGATTACAAGGGAATGTGCTACATTTTTATAAGCTCTAGACCACCTACAGCTCACAAAATATAATGGGAAACATTAAGCCTTTAACTGGTTTTATACATTCCCTTCCCCCGCTTCCACTCCCCATGTTCTGTAATAGATTTACAAACAGTGTAAGGGGGAGGGAAAAAAAAAAAAAATCTTCCCTTATAAGAATAGCATCAAAATTCTCCTCAGCTTTCCAGCTGCTGAGCGTTTCTGAAGCCTTCAGTGAAATGCAATTAGTATCTTTTACCGCCTGCCTTCTGGGGATACTGACATTATTATCTTATTGCAGTTTCACCTTGACATGCAGATCACAAGGCAGCGAGCTGGATTCTGTCTCGAGACGCCTTGAATTGTGGCATTGCCCCAGCTGGCTCCGCGGGTCGGGAAAGGGAGAAGGAGGAAAAAAGGAGAGAAGAGCCTTTTTCTCATCCTGGGGATCTCAGCTTTTCTTTTTTTAAAAAAAATGCACAAATAAATACAGGGAAACGGGAAGGGGGGAAAAAGCGTTCTGCTCCTTAGCTCCTGGGAGGATGGGGATGGCAGAGGGGGGCTGTGCCAGCCCGGAGGTGCCAGCGCGGGTTCGGGCTTCCAGCAGGACCCGCTCCCCCTCCCTCCAACCAACCCCAGGCACATTTCAATTCCATATGGACACATTCCCAGATCGCTGCGTTTCGCTGCAAAAGGCGGGGGGAAAAAAAGAAAGAAAAAAAAGAAAAGAAAAAAAGGGGAAAGAGAGGAGGAAAGGAGGAAAAACCCACCGTCAGAATCACTTTCCGTCCTCTCGGAAATGATCACAGGGACACGACGCGCCTCTCTGTAGCTGCGCTAATATGTTTGGCCCTGTGCAATGCTGAGCCATCCGATGGGGAATGTTTGCAGCCCTGCAAGTCTCTCCTCCGAGGCTTTTTGTGATCAGCAAAACACGACATTAAGCTGCAGGGAGTACAGCCCGAAAGAACAAGCTTCCCTATCTCCGCCAGGCAGCCTTTCTCCAGCCCCCAGCGCAGTGCTGGGGAAGCCCTGAGCCCATGTCTCCCCCTCCCCGCAGCGTTCGGCGTCAGGACCCCCAGCTTGAAACCTGCCCTGGGGACAATGGGATGGGTGAGGATGAAGGACATTTTGAAACTCATCCCCACGTGCATGATCCAACCCAAAACGCGAAGCCAAAGCATCCCAGTGATTTCCAGTACCCTTGAATCTGAACCAATAACCGTGCTGCGTGAAAGAAACTGTTGCTTCGTCTTATTTAACACTGATGCATCCATTATCGCCGTGGGGAAGCAGTATTTAACTAGAACACGCAAAATGGATGGAGGGAGCCTGGTTGGCTTCACCTTCAGCAGGTGTGACCCAGGGCAGATGCGATGACCCCGATGTTCGTCAGATGAGCCACGGCTGAGATGCGGTTCGGGTGCAAGACCTACGCTGGAGCTGCAGAAGTCGTGTTACATACAGTCAGCAGAAAATCCAACCAGTTCCCTGCCTTTCTTCAGCCCATTCTTTTCCCTTATTACTCTTAATTAATACTAATTCTCTGCATTCAACTCTAATGGTCTCATACCCCTGAGAAACCAATACGTGATAACTTTCATGTATTCAAATCTCTCTACCCCTAAGAGGGATGAGATAGGAAGCCTCGAAGGATTCACACCCAGGGAGATCCCTCCAGAACCGCCTCTCTCGTCCGAGTTCTGGCATTTTAAATTCCAGTGGGAAATGGGAAGAGATGCTTTGCTGGTACTTGGTTACTTCCAGTTCTCTTCCCATCAAAGATCACCATACCCAGAGAGGTGCAAAAATGGGATCGACAAATATTCGGACCGTTTCCAAGCTTCCACTGTCTCTCAGGCACCACCCCTCTTCCTGGCCATCTCCCTGACTTTGGATTGGCAAAACCCAACTTGCAGGTATGTCTACTCAATGCAGCAGCATGCGCATTTCTTTCAAAATGACACCTCCGCTTCAGGATATAGGACTGAAAACACAAAACCCAAGTCATATAAAACTCCTCCCAACGAAAATAAAACTCCCTGCCGCTGCCAGAGTCCACAGCTCCCCTCTGGAGAGGACCAGAGAGGGCCCAGGGAAACTACTTGGTGTCCTAATTCGCTTTTTTCAGAAACACTACCAAGAGGAGGTCTGTAAGAACCCAAGCATCACTCCAGCTCCCTGCTCTTGTACCGTGACGGTTGCTGACAAATAATCGCAACAGCCCAATCCATAACACACTCATTTTTTCTATACTGGTGGGTTTGCGGTTGTGAAAGAGCTGTCACACTGATGTCTCTTGAAATTTTCATTAAAGTTCTTCATTTAAGAATATTTGGAAAGGAAGGACAGTTAAACAGAGAAACAAACAGTAAGTAAACCTCCTTGTTTTCCTGATGTTAGACTGGCACGGGCAGCTTGTAAGAATTAGTGATTCCAGAGAGCAACTGGCTAATTTCCAGGGGAATAGGGAGAGGGGGAAATGCGGCACAGCAGTAATTTACAGCTTAACCCATTTGTACTTTCTCTTTACAGCTCTCATCTGGATTACCAAATGCAAATTATTTATCGTATTTTCTTGGCAAACCCTTTTGGTGCACTGAGGGGTGAAATTCCTGATACCTTCCGAAAGCCCAGTTTTGCCGCTAAGAGGCTGCATCCCTCGTGAGGTGAATGTTCCTTCGAAACCGGAGTGAGCATCGTCACCGTTACACCGTCACGGCGTACGGCCACCAGCACCCATCCTAGCACAGACCCGTCTCTCACGGACACCCTCAGACACATCTCCCTACACTATTGTTTTCTGCTGCCGTTACGATCACCACGCGAATGTAACGTGAGTGTAAAAGGACCCAGCTGGTATTAGAGATGGTTACTTTCAAGATTCTAGGAGAGGATCAAATGAAGGAGAAAATTAAATTAAACAAGCAGCACTTAATTACGTAGGCTGCTTTTGTACTCCCCCCTTCCTCTATGTAGTAGTTTCCACCTGAAAATGTTGAAGCGCTTTAGAGCCGGTAATTAAATCTCAGAACTACTGCAGAGAAGGATGCAAGGGAAAGCGTATACAGTTCACTTGATCTTGTCGGTTTGATTATACGTTAACTTTGCATCTCTCCAGACCTCTGCTCTGCCAGGACACTCCTTGCAAGTTAACCTAAGGTCTGTGCAAATGCTCGTAATAATGTTTCTGAACGAGGCAGTCTGTTAAAAGGGAAGTCTCAGACTGGATCGGGAGGGAGAAGGGATGTATGGGCGGTCCTCCTGGACACCCAGCACCATGGGGAAGGTGTCCTGGGGCAACCACAGTGCCAGGGATCCCACCCGTACCAGTAGAAACGTGCTGCTTCCCCAGCATTCACTCTGGTCCATGGAGACCCAACCATTGTGGTTGCAAGACCTGAGAGGATAATGTCAGCTTGGAAAGCCGTATCGCCTCTGTCACTCCATTTGGGATGTCTGAAACCAGCAACTAGGTAAGAGTGCCAACGTGGGGGCCACCAAGAGCCAAGTTCAAGTTCATCCCCCATCAAAGCAATCCATGTAGGATGATACTTAGAAATGCCCATGATCACGTAGATACAGGATTTGGTAACACCCCTCTCGCCCTTGTAAGTACACAGCCAAGCACTTCATGGGGCCAAACGCTTCACATCAGGGAAGACTCCTCTATCGAGGTGGATCTTGCCCCTGTCAGCAACCCAGGAGCTGGGATCCACCCTGCCAGGACAGCTCTTTGGGCACAACAGCACGCACAACAGAGGCGCCCAGGCTGCATGTCGTCACCAAATTGCTTCAGAGAAGACTGGCTCGGTGGCATTCGAGAAGCCATTGAAGAGCCGCTTCAGCATAATGTGGTTTAAGATGTTATTTTCAGAGAGCAATGAAAGCATGGGGCGATGCTCATCTGGCAATCAAAAACATTAGCAGAAGTTCTGGCAGTGGATCCCAGCGATGGTAAAAGTTAAAATGTCCTTGAAAGCATAAGCAGAAATCTGGTTGGCACAAACGCTGTTGCAACATCAAGACAACTGTAAAGAGGAGGATCTTCTGGGAAAGTGCAGTTTCACAGCATGAGAAAGCCCAGCTCATGTTTTACAGCCTCCTGATACAAAATCTCCCGTGTTACTCTTGGATTTGCTGCTCACGGGCTGCAGGAGCCTCTGGGGAGGCTGAGACAGAGACTGCACCAAAACACCTGCCTTTCCACTGCTGTTGGACCAGGTGCTGGTCCCCAGCTCCCCCCAAGCCGTGAAAGCAGCAGGGGCTCATCTCTGAGCTTGTAGAGGACAAAGCGCACGGTGGAGGGGACAAGATGATGGCAACCAACCCACCGCACAGCGTGGATGCGACATCAGCCCCAGCTGCAGGATTCCTGCCCACGGGATTCAACAGCTTAAAGGATCCCATCTCAGTAGCCCCAGCATTCTCTGACAGCGAGGAAACGCTTTAGGAGTCAACAGACACTTGACATTTTTAATAGCCCAGGAAGGTTCTGTGGGTTTTTATTTTCTTTTGGATACCAAAGGCCTGATTTTTCTCTTATTTGTTCCAAGTAAAGCAGGAATAACCCAGCAGCACCAGCTGAGCTCCTCGAGTGGCTCAGCGTGAGGAGGAGGAGACCCAGCCTGCTCCCAGCCCAACCCAGCCCGTGGAGCTGGTCAGGAAGGGGTTTTTCTGTGCCACCAAAAATGCTCAAATTGAGACAAAACCCGAAGTTACAATTTTGTGTGTAAACCAAAATATAAAACTGGAGCAATAAGTATTTCCAATTAAACCCCTTCTAATTTGTAAGCTTTTTAAACACATCTATAAAATATTTAAGATTTGCCTATAAAGAAAAAAAAATTGGGGTGGGCTAAGAGCATCAGAACAAATGTTGTTCCTCTTCCCTTCAGAGAGAAGCTTTGCCAACTGTTTTTAAACGAGATTTCACTGAACTCAGTGTAATTCTATGAAAAAACAGGTGAACGGAAACAACCTAATAGGGCGTTTCCACAAGGTGGGTGTCAGGCTCTCAAGCAAGCTGGAACCCAAACCTCAGGGTCTCTCATCCCAAGCAAGAAAGCTGCCCACAGAATGATTACAGAAAGGGTGGATGGCCGTCCTTCAAAGGCAGTTTGTCTGTCCTCCTTCCCGGGAGAGGTTTCTGGCTGGAGGGACTGGAGCTGGTGCAGGTGGTGTTCTCCAGCAGAGCGAGATGTGAGTCAGGGAAACCAGATTTCAGCAGTGTGCTCGGGAGGCAGGGGGTGTCCTACATGGGCGACTCCCTGAACCTGGCAGTCCAGATTCATTTCTGATGGACGCAGCTCAGGCAGGTCTCCTGTGTCGTGGGGATAATATTTGCACGACTTGAGGTTTGGCTGATAAGAAAAATCTACGATTTTAAGCACTGCCAGCAAGCATAGGAAATAGGTAGGGCTTATTCGCCAGAGCATTCAGCATTTGCTACAGAGATTTCACTCTTTCTCCACCCAAGATACCCAGGAACAAAAACATAAAAAGCAAAGATTTAATCGTTACCATGCATAAGGCAATATTCTTTTTACTGCCCAGCAGTACCACCTTGGGAGGCATTCTACTGCCAATTACAGCTTTCATGACACAGCACTGCCTGGTACAGATGCCCCAAAGTCCCCCTTTTCCCATCACAACCCTGACGCAAAGAGCCAAGGAGCCCATCCGAGCAGGGTCAGCCTGGGGAGAGCTGCTTAAATCTCCACTTCTCCAATGAGACCAGACCCTATTGTTCTCACAGTCTCTCTCTTGTAATGTTAAGGGCGATGGATAAAAATAACTCGAACTCAATTGTTCTGCTATTTATACACTGAAAAGTCAACAGCATAAAGGCTATCAGCCCTTGGGCTGTGCTGGAGTTGATGACCCATTTTCCGCCTGCTTGTCCTTGTAGGTGCCATGGGGGGAGGGAGGATGGGGCAGAGGAAATCAGGTTGTTTGAAGATAAAGAGGCTTTTCAAAAGCCCAAAGGGCAGTTTCAGCATGTATTTTTTAGGGTAAAGAGGCCCAGTTGGGCCATTGTGTTCCCAATGCCAAGCAAGCCCGTAACAATGGGTGGACTCAGTCCTTGGTTGGGGGCCTGTAGTTGAGGTGAACCCGAGCTATCAGCTCCAGAGCACAGGTCTTCAGTTGGACAATGAATATAAAACCCCCATCTTCTGGTGCTTGCCAAAGAACCCGGTGGGTCTGAATACAGATGCAAAACAACCCTCATCCAAAGGCCATTAAAGAAACCAGTCTTTCCAGACCTAAAGCCTGTAAGATAATGGGGCTTGTCAGGGAGATAAAAAATGAATTTCCTCCATGTCATGCATTAACCACGGGAAACAAAACTCATCTGCCAAATCTAGCTTTGCAAAGCAACTAAGGATTTACTAAGCAACAATTTTATATTAACATTTTGGTAAGGAAAGCCACCTTACTCAATGGATTACAGCAGCAAAAGGCACACGAAGCTGGTGAAGCATCGGCATCTGGGCAAAATGAGCATCCCCTCTGAGTCGGGTTAGTAGTTAACAAGTGCTTTGTTCTGCAAAATAACCCTACACGGGAGCACCCAGAAAGACAGTCAGGTATCAGCTGCGGGACTCACTACAAGCAATGCGTCACCAAAGTGACAATTAGGCAGGAAAATTCATTTTCAAAAAGGGAAAATATATTCAGAAATACCATTCAGGATGAATGGTATGAGCTCTGCTCGTTTACTTTGAAATTACCCATTAACTACTGCACGCTAATTATCTACCTTTCTGGTTTGTTGTGGTTTTGTTTGGTTTTTTTTTTTTTCCCCAAAGGAAAAATTTGTTCATCTTAAAGCCAAATAAATGCCAAGAAAATCACGCCACCCACTACATTTATAATCAAAATAACCATTTCTTTTGATAAGTTCCAGCAGTTACAATGGCCCAGAGAAAATGTATTCCCTGAAGATCACTCACTGCTGAATACTTTCCTCACTTCTTCCCTTCCCTGGTTTTTCTTTTCTATAAGCAGGGTACTTTTTAATAGGGTAAGTTGTATTACGAACTCCTGAAAACATGTTTTGATTTTTTTTTTTTTTTTGATTCCAAAAGCCCTAGTTTTGCAACGCATACAGATAAAAGCGCTCGGACGATTTTATTTCTTTATTTCTAGATTGCTCGCTAGAGAGCCAAAAGTCACTCCTTGCCTCTCAATCAAGGTCTGAGTGAAATTTAGACACTTGCACAGATAATCAGGATTGTCAGGTTATTCCATAAAAGGCAGGAAGACCTAGGCTAACATTTTCCAAAATGCTGACACTATATACTCTAGATTATGCAGATCTTTTTGAAGGATTTAAGCACAAATTTACCCCCCATCCACTGCAGGTAGCATTTATTTTAGTACGGTGTGCGCCTATAGAAGAAGAAAGTTTTACTCTACCGCTAAACAAAGCAGAGTGCAATGAAAGAGTAATGTGTTGGTTTAACAAGGTCCCAACCAAAATGGGGTGAAACTGAGCTATTTGGGCTGGGACAGCGCTACCTCTGCTTTCCTCCAGCACGGCTGGGCCAGTGCCCGGCTGCTCCTGCAAAACACTTTGTCATTGCGTTGTCACTTCACACCTCTCATCCCACCAGTCTTCATTTGTCCGCTTCACCCATCCGCTGCTTCCTGACATAAACCAGGATCGATGGCATGGAAGAGGGGCTCTCTCTGTAGTTATTTGTTCATGCCATTTATTTAAGACATCTAATTTAGGAGGTTTGCTCAGAGCAAACAGCCACACAAAGCCATCGCGAGCTTTTGCACGAGCAGGGATAGGGGAAAGCATTTGACGTGCTGGATGGCTGAAACAGCAGGATCCCGAGAACGTGCCAGGAAGGTGCTATTGAACCACCATTTCCATAGCTAAACTTTTTTTTGTTTGCCATTTGGAGGCATTCCAGAAGAAAAGGAGCTTGGGTTTTGGAGATGCAGAGCAACCACCATCCCACTGAGGATGGAGTATGATGGAGTATGATGGAGATACAGGAGTATCATGAGCTTCTGCAGGCCAGGCTGCAGATGGAGGATGCCTCGATAAGGGACATGCAACCATTTGTGGCCCCAAGATTAAACATCAGAAACTCCTTCTGCCATCTGCAGGTAATCTGACACTAGAGACCCGAATGGAACACGAAGAGGCAGAGATATGGATTATGTATCCGAAACATCACAAGTCCTATCTCCCACCATCATGTAAACACCCCAATTCTGACCCTAAGCACCTCAAATTTTGGCAAGATTATAGCTTTGCTTCTTATAGCCATTCTCTACGGTAAAAACCAAACCAGATCAAAGAAAGCGCACTTCGCATTTAGTCTGCAAACGTGTTCACTTCCCGTTCCCACCGGGATCCCTTTTCTTGAACTCCGCCATGCCCCAACCGTAACCCCTTGCATGTGGCCTTTGGGAAGGCGATTCCCAAAACATTAACAGGCCTCTGGAAAGACAAAACACAGCATCTGAACCTGACCTCAGCTTGACATTCATCTCACCCAATATCTAACTCATATTCATCATCAAAGATGATGATGGAATTGGACCTAGGGCTCCTAACTGGAAGGTAGGGGCGACGTCATTGGGCAAATAGTTGAGTATAAGGTGGTAAAAGCCATACCGACTGCTCCCAGCTCTTTTTGAAGACCAAAACGTGTGTTTTCCCCTTATTAGGCACCCATCTGTGTCACCCAGCTCTAATTAAGCATCTGCTCTCCAAGAGGCTAACAAGTTCTTTTGCTGATAATCCCAACCAGCTTGGCAGCATTATTTATAATGCAGCCACGGTGAGTCTCTGCTCTGCTCTGAGTCGCTTCATTGTTAGAATAAGATGTAACTATATCATTATTTTAGGAGACACATAAAATATAATCCAATTATATGGTGGATACGTGGAATTCCCGATGATTTGAGAGCACGCTGCTTTATTCAAGGTGGGGGAAAAGATTTAAAGAGACAGGTTGTCACTGGGCATCAAAGGATTTGGGATGATATTTAGGATAACAGTTTATAGACATGGAGCAAATCCTATTATAATGCCACATGGCCGTCAGGCTGTCACGGTGGCAGGTACACTGCACGTCTGAGCTAAGATGCCAGCCAGAAGCGTGGTCATCTGAGAGATGCTGCACGTTATAGTCGGGGTGTCCTGCGTTCGGTGGGGAGTTGGAAGGCTTTCATGTGTAGCAGCAGGTGAAATATCTAGACAGGCTCTGTGTTACCCTCTGCTCCGTGGTGTCCTCCCTGCCGCCTGCCTCCCGGGCTATGGGAGAACCCCGATGCTAAAGGGTGCGAGTTCAGGTTTACCCTGCAATCCCCCAAGGACAGGGTGGGGAAAGAGACATGAACGCAGCCAGAGGAGTTAAAAATAAAGCCTGACCCTGTGCAAGACCCCAGCGATTGCCACTCTGGCAACCGTCATGTCTCAACGTGGCCCACAGCTCTCTTTGCAAAGGGGCTGATTCAAACCCTGTGGACAAGAAGCCTCTCCATGGCTTCACCCAGCTCTGGTTTAGGCCCAGCAGCCACAGGAGAAACAGAGAGGGGAGCTGGGGGGGCGGCAGTGCCTGAGGAGCCGGCTGCTCTCGGAAAACCACTCACAGCACGAGCACGTTTGGGGCTTTTTTGCAAATGACTCATAATCAACAAAATTCCAAGGATAGTGAAAGCGTAAAAGCTGTTCCCTCGCCCAGATACCATGGGAACTCTCCAGTACCGCAGGGATGAGCTCAGAAAATAGCCCACAAGATGGACATGCCACACCGCTCATCGGCCCGGGCTGGGCCAGGAGCTGCTGGGAGAAATGCCAAATTCAGTCCAGGGTTCGCCAGAGCTGCCATGGATGAACAGGGGGCTCGCAGCCCCCATCCCACTGCACGCCAGCACTGCAGGGGAACACAAACCATCTCCTCCACCTCCCTCAGCCTTCAGTCAAACAACACGAGCAGCAAAGAAAAGCCATTCCTGCCTCCCTTTGCTTTTCTTCCTCTGTCTTTGTTTGCTCTTTTATCTCAGCAGCACTCACAAGCCTATTAGCTCGACTGCCGACAGCCGTCCCCCGCGCCAGCCCATGGCATCACCCATCCCTCTGCTCCCCATCCTCCTCGCATTCGTGTTTTGGGTGCATGGGATCGCACCAGGGTGGCACCCGTGTCCCCAGCGAGGTGACGCGCACTGAGATGCCACCCCACCGTGGCGGAGGAGGCTTAAAGGAATAAATACAAATTTGCTGAGCAGGACATCCTTTCCTTGCACGCAGTCCCTGGGGAGTTGAGAGGATGAGCAGCAGCGGTACATAAAAGCCCTGGGTAGTTTACAAAACAGAGATTTATACGGGTCTCAAAAATCCAGCAAAGTAGCCTCTGAATTCAAATTAAACCTCAGCTGTGCTGCTGCCGAAGGCTCTGCCAGCTTGTGAGTAGAGTGAGGATGTCTGCAAGTTACCAAGAGCCACAAGATTTTTTTTTTTCCCCGCTTTCTTTAAAAAATGCAGTTATAAATCCATCTAGTGCAAATGGCAGCAGCACCCACAGCATCCCTCCCTGGCTGAGTTCTGGGAGTAATTTCCACCTCGCAGCTCTGCCTCCTGTGAGGAGCTCCACAAAGGGAGACCGAGGCTTCTGCCCAGGTCATGCAGACCCCGACCTTCAGAGTTTTTTGGTGTCTAAGGCCCTGCAGAGCCGTGCTGGGGTAAGCGAGGAGCAGGGATGTGCCACCGATGTGCCGGCAGCAGCGGGAACGTGCTGCAGCCCCGCTCCTGCAGCGGCCAGATGGGCGCAATAAAAGGCTCATTAATGGGGATCGTTGGACCTCAATTTCAGATTGCTGGATGAAACCTCCTCAGTAAGTATCATTACTATGGCGCTCTCAATCAAGTCAAGCAGCTTTATGACAAAATCAAAAGTTGTGAGCCAGGCAGGAGAAGGATGGGGTAAGCAGCCTATTTATTTTGCTTTGGGTTCACAGCGAGGACCCAGCAAACTGCCAGGACACAAGAATGATGGCCACATCCTCCGGGGGCAGCTTTAAATACCATCACAGCCCTCTGCTCTCTCAACCCCAAACCTCCCAGGGTCCACAGGATTATGTAGATACCAGTATGCTGGTCTGCAGCTGAGAAATAAGAGGGAAAAATCTGAGATGGGCTCCTGCTGCCCACATCCAAATCACTGTTCATAGGCCGGGGAGAGCAGGACTTTCATGCCAGGTTCATCTGCACTTGTGATGAGCTCAGCATGAAAACATCAATTGAAACGTCATACCTGTTTAGTATGACTGCCTGTGCCATTTCCCCCTCACTCCTGCACAGATACAAGATGTTAAAATCAGGCCCTTTACAGTCAGGGCTTGACATCTGCAAAACGAGATGAGAAGATACAGAAAGCGCTGGGGAGAGCTACTGACCACAGCCAGCCAGCACACACAGGAGATAAGCGGCAGCGTCCCAGCCACGCACTGTGGTCTTCCTACAGAGCATTTAGCGCTGTGTTTACTCATTACGACTTCTCCTAGATACCTTTTCCCATCCAAATCCTTTTCATTGATTTGCAGTCCCCCGTCTCCGTAATATCTGCCATTTTGCTATTCCATATGCAGCAGTTTTGCTCCTTTGAGCTCTGCAGGGTTCAGGTGCTACCAGCCAGCGCCGGAGCACACAGGTGGGACTCCCAGCCCTCACCTGCATTCCCAGCAGCTCATTTCTCGGCTCAAGGCCTGATCTTTCTGCTCGCCCTGCATATGTAAGGCACCTCCAAAAATAGGAGGAGCAGCATGGGTTAATCACCCGGCTGGTGGAAGGCGGTAACTCAGCCAGACTCCGTCCTGCTGGGATGGCAAAGTCGCACTCTCCTCCACTTCCGAGTCCTAGCTGTGGGTCAGCAATGCCACGTGCTGCCCGAGGACCTTCGGATTTTGGGACGACTTCTTCTCATTCCTCATGTGCATCTCAAACCGTGGATTTCTCGGCTCCCCTGCCAGCACATCTCAGCTGTCATCTCCACTCAGAGGCAGAGAGCCCAGACGCGGGGCTGCGGAGCTGCTGCTGACTGGCAGGGAGGGAAGGAGATCAGAAGATCATTCTCTGAAGAATTAAGATCCTAATCTGCTTTAAGCTGCTCAGTGCTGCCACGGGCCCTCCTGAGGCAGCATCTCATCTGCAAGGACGGGCAGATGAGGCAGAGCAAGGCGTAGCCTGGCATGGGGTTCGCAGCCACAAAACAGCCTTGCAAAGTAAAGATCAAGCTTCAATTAGACTTTGCCCTTCATTATGTAAGTTTACTGTCGCCTTCGCTCATTAAAAGCCAGTGGGAAGGAGCTGCAGGTAGGAGGAAGCATCAGAGGGATTATACAAACCGCAGCTGTGCGAGGAGATCTGATATCTCTCAGCATCATCAGGCACAAGAGCCGAAGTCTCTTCCTCCTCCTTGCCAAAGCCGCCCACCCCGCGGAGTGCCCGAGGACGCGAGGCAGCCCGCTGCGCTTGCAGCATCGCCCGAGAGCAGCAGCAGCCAGGGCCTTTTCCCAAACACGCTCCTCCATGCATGGTATGGATTGCACCCAGAAGATACTACAGCCCAAAGGGAGGTTTAGCCCTGGGGCTTTTGAAAATCCCAAGGCACAGGCAGCCAAGGGCAAAACGGGTCTGACCGGGAGCCTCTGGCTAATCACCCTGATGCCGGCAGAGACAATTTGGTGAGGAATGGGGACAATATTTCCATGTTGACCCCAGGGGACAAGCAGGCCACCACAGGAGGCCATGGTGGACATCCTTGCCCGATGGACCCTGATGCCACATGGGTTTTGCGCTTCCTTCAGGGCAGTTTCACCCCAACCGGATTCCAGCAGATGCCACGTACCCAACCCCTTAACTATCACTGCAAAAATTGCTCCTGGCATTGGGCAGGAAGGGAATATATATAACTTGGGCAAGAGAAGAAGATGACAATGGGCAGTTCTGCTGCGTGCCTGCCATGTGCGCAGGTGGAAAGCCAGGTTATAGCACCAATACTATAACTCACCCCGTGCCCAGGGACCAGATCCAGACTGCGAGCGACAGGAATGCTCCTCTTGCAATGAGCGGGCAATTTGGAAGCTCAAATCTTTAAAACCCCATGATATTTTCCTTCATTACTTCTTCCACCTGGGAGCAATATCCTGCCGCTGCAGCCTGGCTGCTCCAGGGGACCTTTCCAGCCGACTGTGGCCGTTCCCCCTCCAGCACTTTGCATTTAGCCCCATGCGAGAGGGCGGCTTGGCTGTTCACCCCCTCTCAGCTTCGGGATGCTGCTGCAGGGTGCCAATGGGAAAGGCACGTTCCCAAAATACACTGAAACCGAAGCCACACGATCCCCGCTGCACAGCGAAGAGGAGGGAGGGAGTCAGGGAGCAAATATTTGTCTGGCTACCCTGCTTTCTAGCACAGAAAGTCTGAAGAAGAAAAAAAATCCAGCTTTCCAGTAAAACTCAACCCACTGATGCTGCCGACACTCTGGGACCGTGGCAGCTTGGTGTTTGGTCTAGTTTTCTTTTGAAGAAACCAACGGAATAAGGGGGAAGGAGGTGGTTTCAAAGCATACAAAGCCAAACTGCTGAGCAGTAAATCAGCCGACACCTTCCTTGCTGCTCCAGGACATTAAAAATGGTTCCAGCTTCTTTTGCTCTCAGCACTGTTGGCTTTACAGCCCTTCCAGCAGTCCCGGGACTGTCTCACCCCGTGTCTCGGGTCACATCTGGATGGCAGGGCAGAGGGCTACGCTTGGAGAAGACTGGCCAAGATGGGGACCAAAGTGGTGGCCACTTGCTGAACATACATTATCCCACTGGCACAGGGAAGTAATTCTGCCAGCCGGAGGAGTAACGAAGCCCGGTTTGCTGTGCATCATGTCTCATTGCCTGGCATTTTATCCAAGGCAGATTGTGGGTTCAGCCCCTTAGCAGACACTAAAGAGTCCAGAAGGGAGACAGATGTGAATGTCCTGACCATGGGAAAAGCTTCTGAGAGCATCCCGTTACAGACATCAGACACTGCACTTAGTCAGGAATAGATTCTCTGGTGCCTAATGTTTCATAACGTGACTGTATTTTCTGCCTGCATTTAAGATCTCTTTTCCCAGGTGGATCCTCTGATGTTTCACACCGCCAGAACCCACACCGCAGCCCTTCTCAGTGGGGTCTTTTACTATTAAGTCTCTTTCCTTTACCTGCCCACCAACTTTTATGAAATGTGTAGTTAAAATCACTGAGATTTTACTCCTTCAATCACATGCCAGTGAAGCAAAGCACTGAGCTGAGAAGTTAGGAGGTTAGGCTTGACGACCAGTCTCAGCCAAGTACGAGGAATGCAATCACCTAAACCACACTTCTTTAGGAGCCGAACTAAAAATAACACAGAGAAGGCTACAGAAATACAATCACTAGTATTTTCTAGGGTAGAACAAGTGTAAAGGTCTGATGTGAATCCTTGCTCATGCTCTCATGACGTGCTGACGTTCTCCACCAGCTCTCACCTCTCCCATAGTGGCAGCCCTGACCAGTCTGCCTTGCCAGACACTGGCACCAGCCAAGGAAATTTCAATGCCTGTGGTAAGCTGTGGCTCGAGGAGCAGCTTGTTTTCCACTGCCAGGAGCCTGCAGGTTTAAAAACGGCCCTGAGTTTGAAAACAGGGCCCTTCTTTTTCATGGAAAGCCCCATCCATCTTAACGAACATCCACTCCATCCAGGCTGCGGCACAGCATGGTACTTCTGCGACCTGCCCTGCACTGCCCCAAGTCCAAAATAAAATGAGAGAAGGAGTATTGCAGGAGGGAGGCAGCGTTGTTGCGCTTCTCCGTTGCTTGTTCCCATGTCCTAGGCAGGGAGATGGAAACATTGCCAAGATTCTGACTTGTACCAGCCCTGGGAAAGGCAAAGCTGGTTACAAAAGCATCTGCTCAGTCTGCCGAGGCAGCGATGGATGATGCAGACGAATCCTCCAGAGCGAGGGAGAAGAGCAAAATCCCAGCAACCTGCCCAGAGCAGCATCTCCAGACACCTTTGGAGGAGTCTGCTCACAGCCACCAGCCTCCAGAGAGGAGGAGACCCACACAGCGCGGGGCTAAAGGTGTTCCTTGCACCCTGCCGAACTAAACAAGGGAAAAGTGATAAACGCAGGATTTGGAGAGTTTCCCCTTGTACAAAAGCCCTTGCGGAGGCAATCGCCTCTGCTCTCCTGCACACAGCACAGCTTGCTGTGAGAGGAGATTCCGCACACGGGCATGGACGGGGATGCGCACACACATGGGGAGGGAACACTGTGCTCCATGCATTCCTGCCGGCACTCCAGGGGCTGGCAGAAGGGCACTGGAACTCCAGGACCGCTGCAGGACGCAGGAGCAGCCCAGCACTGATCCTGGCAGCAGAAAGAGCCGTCCCTGCATGAGCAAAGCAGCCCCCACGCTGCTAATTGGGTCTAAGCGAAGAGGGGGGAGGGAGAGAAGAGGAAAGAGGAAGGGGGAGGGGAAAAAAAAAAAGACTAAACCCCCGACTCAATGGGAAAACACCACAATCCAACGCAGACGGGATGAAACCAACCCAGTACAACATTGTCCGGTTAAACTCGGGGCCCTGTATTATTCCCAGCTTGCATTAAGTAGCTCTGTAGTGTTAGTGCTGTTCTTGAAAGATAACTTCACCTTTCACCCCTTAAGCTCCGAGATACTCCTAAAAGTACCAGCATGTTATTATGAGCGGAAGAGCAGTGTTAATGCTGAAATGCTCTATCCTCTTCTCCTCCCTCCTTGTCGCCGCTGGATTTTTAAAGCACAGCATTATTAAAAAAGAAAATATATGCTGGGGATGCAGCATCCCCTTTCAGCAAGCCCTGCATGTCGAGGAGACCCCCCTGGTCTTTGCACAGTGAGTGCTGAGGGGTTGCTGTTTCCAGCCTCCTCTGTCCTTGCTCCTTGAATTGTCCTGCCCTCTGTCTCTCAAAGCCATCTTGTTGCCTCTCAAAGCCATCAGTTGCCTCTCAAAGCCATCACGTTGTCTCTAAGGTACATCAGTCAGGTTTCTGCTGCGCCCACCACCCTTGTCCCCTCTGCGAGGCAGGAAGGGATGCAAGCGCATCCCTCGAAGGGCAGGGATGATGCTACAGCAAGGACCAAGGAAAATCAAGTCATCTTCATGCACTTGGAAATACCAAACAAACGGCTAAAAATTGCTCAAAACCAAAGTGCTTTACAGCTATTGAGGCACACGCTGCCTCCCTGCTGTTCGCCCTGCAAGGACTGGGCTGGCAGAGCTACACATGGTCTCCCGCCCAGCGTTTCCCAAGTGCCAGGAGGAACCTCACCTCCACCTCGCCTCTGCCTTGCCTCTGCTCTCCCAGGGAAGTACACAGCGGAATAAGTCATTGGTACGTGGAGCAGAGCCGCAGGCGGACAGGTAAAGGATGGGAGAAGCTGCTGTGTTGCAGCAAGGGTTGCAGTGACCCTATGGAGAAAGGCGGATGCCACCAGTAAGATTTCCCTCCCCCTTTCTCCCCAGCTTCACCGTCAGGAAGGGCTGGGCATAACCCTGAGGATGAACCCACAGCCGCTGCCTTGGCAAGTGGCTGCAGACGCCAGGGCAGGTCACTCCAGTGTGCACCGTACCTGGCTCCCACCGGGGTTTTATTCCTGCAGGCTCCCCTGTTTGCATTGTCCTTTTAAATGTGGCTCTACAGTTTAGGGCGTCTATTTTTCTCCTTGATAGGCAAAGCCTGTGTCCTTCTTCTCAATGCTGAATCAAACCCCTCCTGCATCGCTTTTCCTGCTGCCTGCCCCGTACAGCTAATGAAATTGTAATCACTTCCCCAGTAGCATCTGTGGTGCTTTGAACGCTGAACTGAGAGGTAGACCATCAGAAAATCGCCTGATTAAAAAGGAGTTTGGGGAGGGGGCAGTTTGCCTGAGGGTGACAACGTCTCTTACACTTGAAATGAAATGTATCTGTGTTGAAGAGTAGGAAAGAAAAGAGAAAAACTTCGGCCCCTCCGGAGGTTCAGAAGCCCTTAGGCTGTTGGCCACTGGATCCATGTACACTGCGCGTTAGCGCTTTAAAAAAATGCCTAAAAAAGCAAGAAACCACTAACCAGTGGACTGTAAAATATCCCATCACCAGCCAGCCATAAGCGGCGAGGATGTCATGCCATGGGGTTAGCAGCAGTATCATATGCAAGGTAAAGATGCTTCATTGCATATATTAAAGGCAGCCTGAGCCCTAAATGCACCCTAAAGAAGATGGATCTCCTTGGGAGGCTGAGATCTATTCATCACAATCTGATTTCTAAGTGTCAATTAATCTTACTGCTTGTGTGTTGTTCCCCAGCCCTTGACACATCTCTCACTGTCCCTGACTTGGAAGAGTAATGGGAGTCAGTGTTTGAGTATATAAAAGATAATTAATAGAAAACATCCTCCCTTTAAAAAACAACCAAACCAACCTTTTAGTATAATATGTCTTTCCACTAGCATCCATTTCCACAGATACAACTCCCAGCGACTGTCATTTGGGGAATGTTAATTGCCCAGCAAGAAACTTAGTGTTTTAAAAGGGTAAGAGCGATCCTTTTAAAGCATGCAGCTAATACAAAAGGAATGGTGATTTTTTTAAAACACCCATTGTTCCCCTCTCAGCACTGAGCCCTTGCCTGGCTCTTGCTCTGACATTACAAAAAGCGGCAGAGCCCCTGGCATGGTGAGATGTAATGCAATGAGATAATGTTATTTTACTTAGAACTTCTATCTTGGAGGGAAATAAAACATGGGGTTGGGGCTCGGCAGAGCCTGTTGCTCCCAGGCAGCCATCCCAGGGCACCGAGGGTGAAGATGGAGGGCATCGACGGTGGCAATGCAGGCTGCTGGGAGGAAGGCCCCCAGGCATGGCAGGAAAAAGCCCTGGGAATGGGAAAAAGAATAATCCTTTCTTGTATTTGAAAGAGGAGAGGGTCCTCGTGCTGAAGGAGGTTTAGGACAGGGGATTTGTTGGGGAATAGCAGGGGTTGGGGTGGGACTGGGGTGACTGGGTTTCCTGCATTGATTTTTTTCAGAAGTACCCAAGATGGAGTTGGACAGGATTTTCCTTGCTCCAGGAAAAACTGCTGGGAAAGCCAGAGAGGGAGCGAGGGGGCCTCTGGATGGGTCAGAGCCTGGCTGAATGTGGATGTGGCTTTGCAGGAACCGATTTCCTGGGAAGAGGGGTGGAGGGACCGCATCGCCGCTCAAGGCACTGACCATGAACCTAAATATCTCTGCTCTGCTCCTCGTGGGAGTTGCAAAATATCCAAATTTGGCAGTGTCAGCCCAGGAGCTTTCCCAAGGTACTCTGTCCCTTCATCCCCAAACAGATCCATCCCGCTTGCGATACTGTGGCTGTTTCACAGCTGGGCCAGGAGCATGGTCCTTGCACCGAGGGCTGCAGGGACGGGGCTCCGGCTCTGAGCTGCGTCTGGACATCTGGAAGACTTCAAATACCAAATCTAGGCAGAGAGCCCTTGCAGCTGCAGCGAGGTACGGGACATGGAGCATGGGGTTAGCAGAAATGAACAGCTTTGCCTTTATTTGCTTTTAAAATGTACTGTAATTCCTGGCTGGAGGGGGGTCAGGGTGAGTTCCCATGGGTTTGTCCTTCCCACTTTGTTTCCTGAGAAATCTTAGCATAGATTTAAGGCTTAGAAAACCAAGAGGCCCATGGAAAGGTACTTTTCTGGGTACCTCCACCAAATCTTCTGGGATCCTTTGACCTCTTTTGGCTTTGGCTGGTTTTGACGAGTGTTTCTGGGGTGCCGATTCCCAGACTTCCATTGGGGTTTATGGAAATGACACACATAATCAGGGAGAGGGACCAGAGCTGTGCGTCCACTGAGCCTGCCAGAACAGCCTCCCAGTCGTGCCCAGTTTCCCAGGCAAGCAAGCAGCACCACCCCAGCCACCGGAAAAGCAAAGGTAGGTGGCCCTTTCCTAACTTCACCAACAGGAGGAAAAGCCTACAGGGTCCGCCTTGCAAAGTGAACCACCACAGCATCGCCCCGCTATGAACAACAGATAAAGCTCCCAGTGCTCCAAGAATGGGAGACGCAGCCGTAAGTTTGGAAGTGGAGGCAGTAGCTGTCAGACCTATTCAGGTTTCATCAGCCTGTAGAAACAGGCTGTGAATCTTGTAATTGCAGGTTCCCCCTTAGGATTTTTGGCATGTCTACTCTTAACCCAACCTTAGAAAGTACAGAAGGCATAGAAATTAAACCTAATAAAACCTAAATAATATCTTCCATGTTCTGAGGCTCAGCAAAGGTTTGATTTACATTTCTAGCAAGGATTCTTGCATCTGAAGCAATGACTTGTATATTGTATTTGTCTAAGATTATAGGTACTTTATGGCATTTACTATATCTTGTAAATATTCTGTAAAGCGCTATCGACGGAACAATTATGGTAGTGGAAAAGGAATAACAGTTTTGAATCAACTCCTATTGGAAGAAAAAAGGGATTTTGCCCTTTGCTACTGCAAATGGTCTGCAACTCGGTGATGCTTAACAGCACGTGCTAGAAGAATACTGCCAAATTAAAGCCCCCCCTGGCTAGTATTTCCAAAACCTTGCCTCCCAGTTATGCTGCTGGAAAAGGGGACAGGGTTTTGGAGACTCCGGGTCGCAGCAGCGGGTTGGAAAAATTGGCTGTCCTGCAGCTGAGAGCAGCAAACCTCACCCTACTTGTTCATAACCAAATCTGCGCTGACGCTACAGATAAGACCTCTGGCTACACCGCTGGAAATGATCTCACCCTTCACCATCGCTTTCCCTGTTGCTTTTCCAACACAAGCAGCCGGGGCAGAGTTTTGGGGCAGCAAAATGGGATCAGGCTCGGGGTGAGTCACTGCTGCGCAGCCCCGCACGCTCAAACGCCCTGACTCCTAACGAGAAGCTCTTGTTTTCTCCCAGAAGGGAAACCATCCCCCCTCTCCGGTCTGTCCGGAGTTGTCAACAGCCTTTTGAGCTGGAGGGAAGAGGCAGCTGACGGCGAGCGGGGTGCTCGTCCCCGCGCCGTGCCACGGATTGGATGGTGGCAGAGGAATGATGTTTGCAGCCTATTTTTAGCACAGCCTGCAGCAGGCTTGCGAGCGAGCGCACAGCCAGGGCTGCGGGAACAATGCCACGGCGGACGCTCATGCTCAGAGACGTTGCAATCCCCCGCTTGACACCCGCGCCACCGAATTAAACAGCAACTCCCCAGAAAAAAAAAAAACAACAAAAACAAACAACCAAAAAACGACCTTCCTGCCTTTTGGGCATCCTCCCCAAATCTTTGCAGGCAAGCACAAAGAGCTGCACAGAGGCATAGGCACCCGCCCTTCCCCAGCTTCTCGTCTCACAAAGCAGGGAAGCGGCGCACAAATCCTGCAGCTTCCATCCCAGCTCGCCCCGCGAGCTAACAGGCATCTCCCTTAAGACCAGCCTCAGCATGGCGTCAAAGCGGTGAAAAAGAATAGAGAGCAAGTCATGGAGACGTCACCGGCGCCTGTCAACGGCCAGGCGTGACACCAGCCGGTCTGCGTCCCTCACCGGGACGAGGAGTCACCGTGCACTGGGGTGTCCCGGAGCACCGCAGCCCCGTGTGCCTGGGAGCAGCTCCCGCTGCAGCGGCTGCGCCTGTCCCTGTGGGCGGAAAACCAGCACCCAGGTTTGCAATTGCCTTGTGGGTGATGTGGGTGCAGTAATACCGACAGACTGCCCCTACAGACCCTGGCTGCCAGCCTGACCCCAAATCTCTGCTGCGTAGGGACCGAGGTGGCTCTGCCACCGGCCCCGTGCCAGCCCTGCAGGCAGCAGGAACCTTTGCCGTGCAGCACCTCTCTGCACAGCCAGAGGGACTGGATGGTGCGTGGAGGACAGGAACACGACCTCTCCTTTCCATGTCTTCCTTTCACTGTGTGAAACAGCTGAATTTCAGTGCTTTCCTGCTCCATAAAATGAAGATCTGACCTCCAAGGCGCCTGCAGAGGAGGTGGAGGGCAACTAGAGGAGCCCTTTAAAGGGACAGAGCAAAGCCAGAGTCTCATGTCCAGTCCATGGAGAATGAAGGCAGCTCGGGGTGCTTGGGATTATGTTGTCCATCCCTGCAACACTGGACCCTGCTTTGCAGGCAGGAAGCAGCTTAGGCATAGTCTAGCTGGAGCCGATGGCTGTTGTGTACATGCTGCTCACAGAAGAGACCTCACAAGGGGTCTAGTTCGGGAGACACCTGGAGCCCAAGCTCGTGGCCAGGGATTCTCCAAGTAAACAGCTGGCCAGCACACCAGGAGAGAAGGCTTTCTCAGACCGCATCCCTGTGCTGATGCTACCAGCTCCAAATGGTGCCCCAAAAAGACATTTGATAGCGAAGGGTCAACCTGCTAACGGGAAACTGCTCTCCTGAGGGATCTGTGTGGCTGTCTCCCCATCTCCCAGAGCAAATCCCAGAAAGACCCAGGAGACGGTGTGGCATTGGAGAGGACCAGGGAGGGCCCCAGGGCCCTGGACAGTGAGCAGGGGCAGGCTTGGAGGAGGCCAGGGAGCTGCACAAGGACAAGGGGTGATCAGCAACTGCAGATCATAGAATCACAGAATGGTTTGGGTTGGAAGGGACCTTAAAGACCATCCAGTGCCACCCCCTGCCCTGGGCAGGGACACCTCCCACCAGACCAGGTTGCTCCAAGCCCCGTCCAGCCTGGCCTTGAACCCCTCCAGGGATGGGGCAGCCACAGCTTCTCTGGGCAACCCAATACCTCTGGCCTCAGCCCAGTGACACAGGACTCACATCTTCCTTACCTTGGACAGTGTGGAGGTCTCAGCAGACCCTTGGCAAAGCCCAGACACTGGTACTGTGCAAAGTGTCTGCCCCACATGGTGGCTGATGCCTCGGGGGACCACCCCACCACCAAAGGGGTCTCTGCCCCAGCCCTGGCCCGTTTCCCAACTTGTTTGAGGCATCAGTCCTGTCTGATTTTTCCTTCCTGGGAGAAGCAGCCGAGATGCACGTGAGTGAAGCCAAACACCAGCACAGGAAACAGGAGAAAAATCTCTCTCCAGGCAACTGCCAACACGTGAAAATCATTTGGAAACGGTCACACGTGTGCAACGTGCCTGAGACGGGAGTGAGCCGGGGAGGGTTGACACCGCTATAGGTGGCTTTCAGGGAATCACCGGACCAGAAATGCACCCTCCAAAGACCTTTCCCACCATCAGAGCCGCATGCATGGGAACCCCCAACATCTGCAGTGCTACAGCCCCAGTGGGGACAGCAGGACCCAGGAGAGGACATCTGCCCACAGCCTGAAGCTGGAGAGGAGCTGGTTCACCATCACTCCCCGCCAAACCAAATCCCAAATGAACCTTTCTAACAACCCGAAGTTGAGAAGTGTTGTTCCTTTGTTTCACTGAATCACGTTTTGTTTTGTGTTCCTCCACCTTTCCAATTTTTCTCCAGGCTCCCTGGTTTCAGGCCAGGTCTGTCCACAGCTTTCCAAGGCACCCACAGACTGAGCCGTGAGCTCGAGCCAAGCGAAAACTAATTAAACATTTTCCGCCCGGTTCACGCAATGCAAAGGGCCAAGCAGTGACGCGGCTGGGGCCACCACGTGGAGCTGGCCCAGCCTGACGTCCCCCACCCAGCATCCCCACCGGGAGCAGCTCTGGTGACCTCCTGTGGCACACGCATTGTGTTGTCCGGAGGCACCCCGGCCAGCTGGAACACGGTGATTTACGTGGGACCGAACCGAAGGCAGCAGCTGTGGGGTATCATGCAGCGCTCTGCTCAGCTGTGTCCTTCACAAGTACCAAAGGAAACACTTTTTCTTCAATATTAGCAACAGGGATGCTGGTCTCACACCAGACTATGAGTGAGGGCAGGGATATCACGGGTCGGCCGTATAAACCCGCACCAAGCCCTGGGGGAAGCAGGACATGCTGGTTCGCTCTTGTGACACTGTACACTGGCCTCGTATGCCTCGTCCTTCCCGTGCAGAAGTGGTGAGAAAGTAGAGAGCGGGCCCTGTGACTGATTTCCTACAGGATGGCGGTGTCACCTGCCAGATTTTCATCTCACCCGCTCTGCTGTGAGCTCCAGAAAACTCAACAGCTTATTCAAGTCTGGGCTGATGCAAAGAACAAGGTGCTGCTTCGCCCCTTGCTCCCTTTCAGACAGCAGCCAGGACATTAAGAGCAGCCTAGAGTTTAGGTTATAAACGCTACTGCAAAACTCAAAATATCCCAAGGATTATTTAACTGTGCAATTGCACCGCAGAAGCTGGAGGTCTCCCCTCTCATTCAGAAGCTCCCCAAGATTTGAGGATGCACCTGGAGAAGTATTTCTGAGACAGCAGACGTTTCTGCTGAGGCCTGGAGATGAGTAGGGTTGTGTTCAACCCCACTGCTACGGGGAACCCTGGAGTTATCTTTCCTCTGAGATCCACCCGTGGAAAGCAGGTGGGAATATTGCTCTAGGAAGGTGAGTCCTCCCGGAATATCACAGCCACGTGAGCCATACTTGCAGAAGCAGGGCAAGCAAAAGTATTTTGCCTCCTGATCCCACTTAGCTCTTGACTCACCTTTTGTTCTGCCTTTCTCACACAGTAGGAAATTCTACGTAGTCTTTGAATTGTTAGGGCAATCAGTCACCTCTTGTCATGCTGTTTTGCTGGGAGCATGGAGCTATGAGCACTTGGTAACTTTTATGACATTTAAACAAGTGTAAATAGCAAGCACCTCCACTCAAGCCAGGGATTAACTCCAGATTCCCCCTGCTTTAATAATAAATATTTTGAACTTAAAACAAACTAATGAACTTTTTTGAGTTAGCACTTCTACACTAGGGACACAAAGCCTGCGTTTGGCAGTGACCAGAGAAGAAAGTTTAGAGACATGCATCTATCTGCCCATTCCTCTTCATAATTCAATATAAATGGATAAAAAAAAAGAAACTCCAATAGCTTAGACCAGAACAGAGATGCATATTAATGTAAAAACCCAAAAGCTTAATTAAAATCAACTTACAAGATATAGTAGTGTTTGCCCTCTGAATATTTTTCATTAAGATATTGTATAACTTCAGCAGAAGTCGTGAGTTTGGCAGAGGAGTTCACTGATAGCATACTTGGGGCTAAGGATTGAGTCAGGGTAGGTGAGCCCAGCCCACACAACAGCCCATGTGGATGGGCAGCAGCCTGCACACTCTTTTTCCTGCTCCCAGAATTCAGGCAGGAATAGCTGAAGGTGAGCCCATCGCCCACCGCGTTTCACTGAGCCCTGGCGCATCATCGCTCCCTTCGGCGCTTTGAAGATCCTCAGTGCAAAGATGCTGCGCTACAGCACCGAGGGCGCGAGGGGGATGCTTTAGTGTTAAAGCAGAAATCTAAGCGGCGGGGTAAGATTAAAAAAAGAGAACACGGGAGAAGTGAAAAACCGGTGGGCTAGGTCACCCATTGCTGGTGACATTTCAGAGTGAGGGGAGAATGAGGAGAAAACACCAGTGGGAGGAGAACCCGGTGTGATCCCGGGCAGCCCTGGGAAACACAGCACTAAGGTAGAAATGGAGCCAAGAGACGAAATACTCACTGAATGTCCCAGTTTACTAGTCTTCCAGCATCTCCCCCATAAAACACACTAGAAAAGACTACAGTTTTGGCGGGGGGGGGGAACCAACCCAAAACAATTCAAAATCTATTGGACCTTCCTCCCCTCCCTGGCACAGTCAGATTTGTCACAGCATGAGGGACATCGGCACCACCAGAAATTCCACAGGAGCCCCCGTGTCAAAATCGCTGCAGACTGATATGTCCTAGGATATTTATGCAAACCAGGAGGCATGGCAGGATTTCACAGCAGGAGGACAAATTCATTTTGTAAAAGGTATTTATATAGTTCAATAGGTGTGTGCAGTGCTTTAGAGGTATAAAACATGAGATCCCTGCCCTAAGGGGCTTATAATCTAATAACATATACTAGGTAAATTAAAACATACATCACGTCTGCGATGAATGCCCACCCCAGCCTAGACAGGAGGGCATTTGAGCCATATGACAAGGCAGAACTCAATTTTCATTTTAGATTTGTAGTTTGCCTTTAAACAGCCGGCGTTCCCTAACCCCCAAGCGAGGGAGAAATTTATCAGCATTACATCTGGGGGGAGGGCGTGCTCCAACACAGGATCATTTATTAATTGTTATTTATTATCTGTTAAACAAGGACGGTGTGTGCAGCAACAGCATTCCTTTTTCTGGATTAATTGTTGCTGTGTGATTCCTAGGTTTTACATTTTTAGCAGCCCTGTTCTAAGCCTAACCCACCGAAAGGGGGGAAAAACGGAACAGGCGCTCACACAATTAATGTAATGAGAGTAATTAATTTGAAAATAATACCCAGGGGGTGGGAGGGTTAAGGTTTTCTTTTTAAAGAAATAAAAGTCGAAGCAAAGCTCCCACGTCCCTCAGGACTCGGTGCTCCACTGCCTGCACTCGTTATGTTCGCATTTGAATACTCATTCGAGCACATTTCTCATGCTGTTATTTCACCACTTCCTCAGCCTTGCATAATAGATGCAGTCATTGCCACTAAAGAGCCAACATTTACCCACAGAGGTAAGGGAGAACACCATAAAGCAGGCAGGAGACGCAAATAAAGCTCTATACAGTCAGGTCTCTCCTTGGGGCTTGCTCACTCTCCGAAAAATAAAAAAAATAATAAATAAAATGAGAAGATCAAACAGCCCAAACACTGGTCAATGAGTCTCCGGGGTCCCCCTCCCCTTTCGCCAGCCAGGTAGACAGAGCTCAGCAGTCTTCCTCCCTCCTCTTCCTCCTGCACATCGCCGCGCCGGCCTCGCAGCCGCCCGGGACCTGCCTCGCTTGCTCAGGAAAGTGTTTTATTTCATTTTACGGGGCCATTTCTTGCTTGAAAGTCAGGGAAACACTCCCCAGAGGTAACTCCTGGCAAGGCAGCGACAGTACCGGTAGCCGCAGGGGCTCCATGGTCCCCAAACCAGCACGGGGCTGGACGGTGAGGGTTGGGTGAAGCGGGAGGGTGCATCACCCCTGCTGACACACCTCGTGCTTGGGGGAAGGAGGCGTCTCGTGGTGGCAAAAGATGGAGAAAACTCCCCGACACACCTTCCCGTCCCCTCCAATGCCACAAAGCCTTGCTGGTCTCCTTTGCCCATCCTAAGGAAGCCGAGCGAGTCTTTTGTTTCTTGTGCACCTGCGACAAGTGGCACCCAGACGCACGGGAGAGGCTGGAAGCCTGGTTTGGGTAACGGAGACAAGAAATTGCAGGATGCTCGTCGCCATCTCCAGCTGCTTCTCACCACTCACCACCACCTTTAGCTCTGGATTGCTGCCCTCAGCCTGCCAAATTAAGCCTCAGCTGGCTGCTGGGAGTGGGCAAATCTGTGGCAAAAGAAACCCCATGAAAAGCTTGGGCTTGTAATTTTGTATTGCCATACAGTCGTGAAGGGAAATGCAGGGCTGAAACCCTTCCCTTGGTGCTACTGACGGGTCTTCAGAAGGGAAGAGGGACAGGTCTGGTGCCTTCATCGCCCTGAGGTTGCATTTCTCTGCCCTTCCAAGGACCACGAGCAGGAAAGACAAAGCCCAGCATGAAAATCAAACAGTAACTCACCAGAGTCCAGAAATTCAAACTTCTCCAAGATCACCTGAACCTCCAAGTAGTTCAAGTTTTTCTTAAAACTTAAGATTTGGCCAAGATACAGTTCTTGGTCCCAGCTGTAACATAGCACAGTCCCACCAAACCCAGACTTGATTGCGACAAATATTTGAAAACGTTATTTGGTGAGCATGCACTGAGTTATGTCAAATAATAAAGCAAAAGTCCCTGAAGGTTTTGCTGCACGCGAGCACTTCCACGAGCAAAAGAAATAAATTATCATTGAATCTACAGTAATCGCATTGGTCACGCAGACTTGACAGAACAGAGAAAGAGCAAGAAGATATGTAATGCTGTATCTTCATTTGGAGCAGTTTGTAGAGGACAGCCTGAGGGAGCGTGGAGCTGGCGGTGCCTCTGAGGAGCCCGGGTCTCCTCCGGTATGATATCTTGATGAAGAAGTAAAGAATTACAGTAGCATGGAAAAAGTTCCAAAATGGAATGGCAGGAATTTTTAGCTTTCTCCCCAGCCCCACCACATGTGGGATTTCCAACGAGCCGCTGGATCGTGTTGTATCTGATTTTCCAGTTAGTAGAATATTAGCATTTCTCTAAATAAGAGGGGAAGGGAATGAAGAAAGATCGATGGGGAAGAAAAGTTTCTGAAGAGAAGCAGAAGGAACATCACAGGAATTTATGAAGACAGCAGCAAAGTCTGAACTTCCACAGGACACAGCAACCTGCACATGGCATGACGCGGAACCACAGCGGTTTGGTCAACAGATGTTTGTTTTTTGTAAACTTAATTCAACAGGGAGCCGGCGTAAGGGCTGTTGCAGCCCATCTCCCCAGCACCATGTGGGGGGGCAGTGAAGGGTGACCATCTACTTTTTAATAACGAAGCTCTTCAAGAGAATTTAAAATCCCAACAGGGCAGCAGGAGAGAGGCAGCAAGCAGCCCCGGGGAGGCTGTTCATGCACCTGCAGTCCCAGCTTCTGCACACCACAGGAGAGCAGCTGGGGCTCTGACACCCCAGTTTGGGGGTCCAGAAACCCCCACGGCCACCTCTCCGCCCTTCCCCAGGGCTGGGGACAGCCCGTGGGCACCAGTGCCTGGCTGGGACAACCCCTTGCTCCCTGGTTTTGCAGGGGCTGGATCAGGCATAGGTGGACCAGGCAAAGGATGCTGAGCCCTGCATCAGGATGGGGATGCACCACCTTTGCACGGGACGGTGAGACCAGGGACTGTTACACCATTCCCCTTTCTTTAACTTGACAGCAGCTTGGCACTGCGTTTTGTTCGGGTTTTAACTTTTTTTTTTTTTTTTTTCCGCCGGTGTTCGTTAGCAGAAGTGACATTTCTGCGGACGGGCAGGCGATGACGGCAGCTAATGGCTCCCGGGCCCTCTCTCCGGTTTCCTTAGCAACTGCGGGAAGGGAAAACAGAACCTGTCAGATGGAAAATGTCAATTATAGCGGATGCGGAGGGGAGAGATGCTGCGAGCAGAGGAGGCGTGCGGCGGGGGGAGCACAGCGGCAGAGGGCTGCGCAATGGCGGGCAGGGTAGAAGGGGGGGTGTCTGCCAGCGTCGTCCCAGCAAACAGCATCGGGATGACAATTCTCAGCAGCAGACGCCGGCCATCGGATGGAGGACTGCACTGTTTCGCGGGCAATTTTGCCAGACAGAGCCCATCCTCACGGCCAACCAGCTGACTGACATCCCCCCCACCCCCGACAGATCAGATTGCCCTGCGGTAGATGAAAGCAGATGGAAAAATATAAATCAGATTAACTAATAAATAAATAAGAGGGAGGAAGGAATAAAAGGCGGCAGGCGAGCTGTGCCCACGTTGCACCTATTGATCGTCACCCCCTTGGTGGACACAGGGCGGATCGATGCTGAAGGAGAAGTCCTCTGCTGAAACGGTGGGGAAAGAGTCGCCAGCGCAGTGTTAATATTAATTAAAATGAGTTGTCCTGCCTGCTGCCAGCGAGACAAAAGCAGGCGGCGCCGGGGGGCTTGGGGCTGGCAGCGCTGCCTGGTCCTGGGTGCCTGGGGTGGGGAAGGGGCTGTGAATGGGTGGTGGGTGCCCGGGGCCGTGCCCCCACCCTGCTGCCAGGCACAGGGATGTGGCTCAGTGCTGCGCCGCCAGCTGAAATGGCAACGGGCGGCTGGAAGGAGGGTGATGCTGGAATTGGGGTCTCCTCTGCAGGGAACCCCGGGGTGGCACAAACCCAGCTCTGTGGCATCACCAGCAGCATCTGGGCCATGAACCACGGCATGTCCACCTGCCTCAGGCAGCTTCTCGCGTGGTTTGAGTGCTTTTTCTTAATGCAACTTCCCATCTCCGCCTTGCCAACAACTCCAAAACACATCTGTTTTAAAAACTAACAGGAAAAAAACCCAAGTACCCGCGACACCAGGCACTCCGTCGGACGGCCGGCACTTCCAGCAGACGACTTGCACACAAATAGCGCCTGCTGCAGCGGCAAGTGCACCCTAAGGATGCCCGGGGTTGTTGCTCAGTCACCTTGCGCCGACACCTACTTGCCCGTTCAAAGCCTTTTTAACATGGAGAGTGCTAAATCAGCCTTTACTCTCTTCACTTAACCACCGCCCAGGCCTCCTTGTCACGCTGTGACATGGGGGATTCGGACTTTCCTTGTCTTGACTGACATTTTATATCCTGCCGGGAGGGAGCCAGCCGGCTGCCTTGTGCACCGTGAATGATAAAGCGAGTGGAATAAAGAGGAGAACAACCACCTTGGGAAAGTGGTCACCTGCAGTTAGCTGCAAGAATGAGTTTAATTCAGTTTTCTTCTCTTTTTTTTTTGTTGTTTAGTTGCATGGATGGGGAAGCCTGGGGCTCAGGAGCTCTGCTTCCTCTTTCCTAAGCACACAAACACCTTGCCCTGCTGGTCACTTAACCCGTTCCACTCGCAAGCCCTCCCTTTATCAAACAGTACTTGGCCGTCTCTGCAAAGCCCTGTGACACCCCTAGGTGAAAGGAAATATCAGTCCCTTCTTCTTTTTCCTCATCCCTTCCCCGAAGTCATCTCTACAAATGGGAAAAGCAACAGACATGAGCCACGGACCAGAAGCGCCCAAACCGGCACATCCTAACACCAAACCCCAAAAATGGACCAGAAGTGCCCGATATGAGAAAGGCAGGTATTGCTTTTGCAGAGGAGAAAAGCCGTTTCCGTCAGAGGTGACATGATAAGGGAATGACTAAGACAAAGAGGCTCCAGCAAAGGCTTGTAGAACATCTCTTATCACACAGACAAAAGGACAAACTGATTAATACTGGATTAGTGTCTAGAAGGGTAGTCAAACATTTAGCCAGGGCTAATGACACTGAGCAATTTTTTACCAAAAAGGAAAGAAATAAACTAGTCAGATAATCCCTTTAGGTGTAGCATAAAGAGAAGTAAACAGAGGCAGGACACCCGGGAAGAATTTTAGGCGCCTCAGACAGACTGTGAACCTTGGAGTGCCTAACCAATGGGAAACAGGGGAGGGAAAAATTTGGCCGGGATTAGGAAGTGAAAAGGTGCGTTTCAAGAACTGAAAGTGTGCCTACCGGCTAGGTCACCCGCTCTTGCAAGAACGTGAATAAAAATGTGCTTCACAGAGGATTCTGCCTGAGCCTATTTCTTTTGGACCGGAACTTATTTCTCACACCGAGCCAGCACATCCTAATGCCAAACCCCAAAACCTGCCTGGACCCTGTTTTGCAGAGCTGTTCCTCTTGTCCTCCAAAGTCCCAGCTCCAAGCAAAGTCTATCATCTCCCTTCCGTGCCTTGTCTTCTGGGCCCAAAACGATTTCAGAGCAGAAGATCATTTCTTAATACTCACTGTGGCTATTCACGGAATCACACAGAATCACAGAATGGTTCGGGTTGGAAGGGATCTTAAAGATCATCTAGTTCCGCCCCCTGCCCTGGGCAGGGACACCTCCCACCAGACCAGGCTGCTCCAAGCCTCATCCAGCCTGGCCTTGAACACTTATTCACTATTCACTTTGTTCCCTTCTGTTTTCCGCTCTTTCTGAGTGTTTAATTGCAACAACAGGCTTCTGTAGGCTGAAATAATCACTCCATAAGGAGTGGTCCAAACGAGGAGCAGGAGCATCTCTGCTGGAGCTGGGACTGCTCCAGGGATTGTCACAGGGGTCCACTTCTCCTGTGCTGTTCCTTCTCATGCTAGCGGGTTATTTTTACGTTTTTTCTTAGGTAACCAGGTCAGGATCTGCTCTGGTTTCCACTTCTGTCTGAAGCCAAAGGGAAAAAACAAACCCCATGAATTCAAGTAATGGACTTCCAACTAATCGCCTTCCCAAGCGTCACCCCAGGTTTTTGCCATGGCACCTGGATGTGCAAAGCTCCAGCTTCTGGGGAGCCCCAGGGATTCCACCCCTGGGGAATAACCTGCATGGCATGAGCAGCCCAGCACGGCCACTCCAAACCACTGGCTTGGCTTGGCAATCTACTTCTGTGTACGCTGAGTTTCTGACCTTTTTCTGTGCCTTACCCAAAAGCATTCATCAACCAAAACTCACCGGTTGTGTCATAATCACACCACCACCACCAAATCCCTCCATCAGGCAGGGCACGGGCTGCATGCAGCAGGGGGTGATCCCTGCCATGCATCTCCCCATCCATCCAATAACCTTCTCCCTCTAATTCCACCTCCCTTCGGGAACGGAGACAAACACCTTCCTCAGCCAGCATCTTGCCCCAACGTTGGACCCCTTGTGCTGCTAAAATCAGGCTGGCCGCGGCAGGGCTGTAAATATCAATTGTTCTAACCCCGTTAGAGCCTAATAGGCTCAGCAATATCTACTGAGGAAAGGTCCCGACCCCGCTCGTCAGCAGTCATGACATGGAACAGCTATAGCATGTTCAGGGTATGCAAAAGGCTTAAATGCACATTTAATGGTTGTCAGGCAGCAGTTCCTATTAATATAAAGACAGTCACATCCCAGGGCTATGGAAAAGAGCTGAAAAGCACAGCAGAAAAATGAATTTATTTCAATGGATGTTTGCACGATCAAGAAACGATTCAAATAGCTAAAGCTGCTCCTGTTCCTGAAAGAGATGCGGCAAGACCGAAACTTGGATAATTAGTACAAAAGTTTCCCTGCCCATGTGACTCAGATCTTCAATTATTGACATTTTAGTTGGTTATCATTGATGCACTTTCTTTATTCGTGTTTTGCCCAGGAAAAAGCAGCGCAACTCAGACAGATAATTTGTGGCTGCTTTGCGTATCTGTTCTCCGTCATGAAATTTTTATATCTTCTCCATCAAAACCAACTGAACTCCCAGCCTGCTCAGCACCCCAATACCGCAATATGAATAACAACAACAGCCTCCGCAAAAGATTAATCCCCGACTACGTCCATAACTCCCCCGTACCACAAATCTAAACCGAAGAACTTGAAAATATTTACCACCATTTCAAGACTGGGGCAGAAATCTCCCTCATTTCCTTGCGTAAAATATAAGTTCTAGGTAAAGCCAAAACTGACATTATCATTTTTTTTAGCACTGAACTGCTTTGTCCATGGCTGGCAGTTCATTCTTTCTCCTATCACGGCTAGGACAGATCTTTTGTAAAGCTTTGTGATGCACCAATTTGCCTCTCCTTGCAGACTGCGCAATTTTACTAATCTCTAAGTCGATGAATTACACAAGTGAGGGCAGAGTAAAACCCTTCACACGGACACGAGACATTACTTCCATGTCACACGAAGTTTCCCGTTCCCTTTTTTTTTTTTCCTTGGGTTTTTTTTTTTTTCCCTTTTGGGTTGCCATCCTCAATTTGAGCAAGACTCAAACAGGTCAGTGCCCTCGCATTTGGGCCTTAGGATCAGAGGTGACGAGCTGTGCTGAAAGCCATAATTGAGCCTGGGCAACTCGGCAGATCTCAGCCTGCCCGGGGTACGCGGCAGATCTGGCCCTTTGGAGGATCTAGAAGGTGTTCGTGGTGGGGATGATGCCGGAATTTCAAAAAGCTGCAGGCTAGCTCAAAAGGTAATTAATATAGTCTAATTGGTCTCAAGGCCCTTGGTAGCGGCTCTGTATGCCATCCTCGGTGCCTGCATTTTTAATTCGTCCTGAGCATCCCCTGTTGCCCGCGTTTGGGTGGGTCGCAGGCACCGGAAGGGGCAGTTGCCCGTCATCGCAGCCAGAGCTGGAGACAAAAGGCTGCGAATGTGCGCGAGTGCCTCGCGGGGAGCCCTGCTGTAAGCAGAAACTTGAGGCTGATGCAAAAAAGCTCAATCTGAGCCAGAGCATCAAATCCCTCCACCGCCCTGGGGATATCTGGGTCCTGGTGACCCAGCTGGGTTTCCCCACGCTCTCTCTTTGCTCATCATCGAGTGCTGGAACAATTAAGTCAGGAATAAACTTGGCTGATTTTTGTGTTAGTTGCACGTTTCTGTCCCTAATGCTGCAAAGTGTACACGTTACTTTCCCCGCACCAATATTACCCTTTTTCCTCTATTTCCACTGCACGAAAAGCCCTTTCCCACAGGGTAGGAGCAGGCAGGGTCCCTGCCTGGAGCAGGGGTCTGCAAGACCTCAGAGAGCAACCCAAGAACAAACTGCAAAGAACAAACAGCCATTTAAAACCCAGGTGTGGGACTTCTCATACCCGAGGCTCAGAAAGAAAACAAAATGAGGGGAAACCACAGCAATAAACAAGTATTGCGGTTCAGCCTGATACTCATTTCAGCAGAGGAAAGTCCTTGCAGCAGCACAGCTCAGGCTGAGGGGTTTGGGTGGATGGTCATTAGGTGAAGGAGAATGGGAAGAACCAACCCCCAAAACTCATTTTTCAAAGTCTCTGAGAGCAAAGCACCAGCTGACTTCAGTGGACGGAGACCATGAAAAAAGGTCCGTCGTTTCCTTTTCGATCACCACCGCAGTCAGCGGGTCCTGCTCGCCAGACAAACATGGGAAGAGACAGCGGGAGAAAAGGAGTCTCCCATCTCTTTGGCTGAAGCTGCCCCATCATTCCCTCACCCAACCCAGCAGCAGGACACACTGCAGAGAAGACCCGGAGATCCCAAACACAGCCTGAGGAATACAACCCCCGAAAACAGCCCATGCAATTGGGTAGATTTCCTTTCATTTTTTTAATTATCCCTTTTTCCACATCGCCCAGCCCTCCCTCCTTTCTCATCACACTCTTCACTACACACTGTCTACTTAGCAAAATAAATGGCTGCATTCTCAGCACAGGGGGATGTAACGGCTGCTGGGCTCGCTAATGGTCTCTCGTTGCGATGCAGCAGCCACAGGGTTAAATATATCTTGGCAGCTGCAGGAGCCGTGCCCAAGCAAAGGCAGATAGGGTACAGGCAGAGCAGCAAGGATGTCTCCAACCAGGAAAGCTTTCGTGCTGGTGATCTTTTTGTACTCTGGGCCACACATAAGGCACGTGAAAGGTCAAAGCACGTCAAGGTGGTGTTTGCCCTCTTGCTTCTCACCCTTGAAATAAAAGCAGGGCCGTAAATACTCCTTGTGTATCTTAAATTTCTTACCACTGATTCAAACACTAAGTTGAACAGCTCTTGAAAGCATGGCCCTGCTCCCACCAGCTGTAGCAACCAGAAGCTGCAGCACACGCTGCCATAGCTGCCATATCTCCCCAGCTACCTGCCATGGGGCAAAGACACAACTGTGGACCGCAAAAGCCAGAGAAAAATGTGGTGATTTTCCCCCATATGCAGCAGCTGTCGGTGGGACACAGAGGTGAGCCAGAGGGGTGCAAACCCCCATGTCTGCCCCAGGGCTTGGATGCCCGGCAAACTCTGCTTCCACTCTGCGCCCAGGCTGCGGGAGAAGGAAACCCTCAGCAGCATCTGGTGTACACACATCTGTCCAGCCAGACCCAGGGGGATGGGCAGATGGGCAAAATTAAAACAAACAAAAAAAATAATGGAAAGGTTTTCTGGGTTATGTCTATAATGATGACATGGGGCCCTCCTCAACTGAATGCTGAGTCCTTGTCCTTTCTAAGGACTAAGCTTTCCCACCTATGCCTGTATCACCACATTTCCTTATAAAGAGCAGTTGCTCATTGTAACACTTCCATTTTCTTTTTATTTTTCTGTGACTGCAACACTCCTTACATAGATTTTCTGGAAGCCAGGCTACAACGCAAACTAGAGCTTGCTACCTTAATTTGTCTGTTCCAATGACAGCTTTGGGAAGCAGCGTCGGACAGCAGGGATGCTGTCAGGAGGGCTGGAGGGGTGGCTGTCCTGGACCTCGTCCCAGCCCAGCTGGGTGACCCTGGGCAGAGCCCTGTGACCTCCCGTACCAGCCTACACAGTACGAGTGATAACCGCTTCCTGGCACGCAAGTGCGCAGTGAGGTTCGATTACAGTTGGAAAGCACTTCAAACTCCTCAGCACAAGCTGTTTTTAATATAAAACGCTACAATAACAAGGTGGTTACAGCATGAGGGAGCCTTGAAGAGGGACAGGGACGCACAGCAGTGGCAGAATGGCAAAGAGAGGTCACCAGGACCACCCACACCTCAGCCTGGCATCCCCATGAATCCAGCCTCAGGTGAGACCTGAGGTCCTTGTGCTGCTGGGGAACAAAACCACCAAACCATCCCCAAACGCAGAGCAATCCTTTCATTGCCTAACAGGGACTGCCCGAGCCCACCACACATCCCAGCAAAAGGCTTTCCAAGCAGCACCACAGGGGGAAAAAAAATACTCAAACGCAGCTGAAAACATTTCCTTGCCTCTCCTGCAGTCTGCGAGGTCTCTTGTTCTTTGGTTTTAGCGATAAAAATACCTCTCTGGGGCATCGGGATGACACTACTGCCGCACAGAGCGGCTGCCCCAGCCGAGCTGGTGCACTGTCACCTCTCCCTTCCGGAGTGGTCTCCCGTGACAGAACCACGCAGGGCGAGGGATGCCATCCCGTGCCATGCCCCGCTGTGCCTGAGGACCGAGCTCTCAGGGCTCCTTTGTCCTGGGGACCTTGCTCCTGCCTGAGGCTCCCGGCAGCGCTGTTATCCCAAGGTCCCTGATTACGGATGCTACGTATCTGCGTTCTTCCCCTGTATCCTTAAGATAAACATGTCCTTCACTGTAGTCACCTACTCCATCATACGCTCCTATCAAATGAGCCTTGCTAGCTCGTAAATTACTGTGCAAACCATTCCAAACAATAAAGGCAATTTTACTTACTGAACCATTAAATTTACATACTTAAATTAGACTCAACCAGACGTTGAGAGGGGACGTCTCGCGGCCAGACAAACAATGAATTTAGGGAAAGAGCTGCCGTGTACTTCCCCACCTCTCACATGAAATTAATGAGGTGCTTCAATTTAATCATCATTAAAATTACATCTTTATTTAGTTACTTAGCAGAGTTTGACTCATTGCGTGGCGTGGAACATGGAGCAACGCCTCCAACATCAACCCTGCCAGAGAGGGGAGGCAGGGAGGAGGTCCATCCCCCCAAAATTTCCTTTGCACCCCTACTCAGCCAGATTGGGCACGCGTGTCAAGATCCCAAACTGTTCTCCAGCCTTTATCATTAAGGTAAAACAATGAGGGAAGAGAACCAGCAAGTCAGGGTAAACTGAGAAAACAAGGTCTGGGATTAGCCTACGACAGGTTTGAGATAGGCAGGCAAAAAGGCCCATTACTTCTTTAGATGGTACCAACACATGGGAAGCTCTCACAGCATTATCAGTCTCAAAGTTCACTGCACATGGCACCGAGAAACTCGTTAGAAAAGCAAGAGTTTGAAACAAAAGCACACAGTGAAATAGAGACAAAGAGAAAAGAGACGCGCCTGATCTCCTCGTGTGCATGTGCAATTTGTTTTGCATTTGCTCCCCCCCACACTTAATTCATTCACCTGGAGATGCTCCCGTGCCGTTGCAGGGGCGGCTGGTGAGCAGGGCTCGGGCAGGGCAGCGCTGCGGGGCAGTCCCGGTTGCAGACCAGTCCCGGTTGCAGACCAGCCCCAGTTGCAGACCCAGCCTGGCTGTCACCTTTCCCAGTTTCGCCCCTGGGGTTGCAGCACTCAGCCGTGCCCACAACCATGCCATGCACGTCCTGAGACACAGGTGAGAGCGCACAGCCCATAAATCCCATTGAGCAAGGGTTACTACGGCCACAAGGACTCAGTTTGGTACCAGAAAGCGATCAATAAGCCACAGGGACTTCTGGGGACAGCAGCAAAGCCTGCACGGGTCGGTGGGGACAGAAGGAGGGATCAAACTGGTGGGGACAGGCTGCTCATAGGGGAAGGTCCAGTGTCCTGCGCCTGGGGACCTGCTGCCTCCCTGCAGCATTGAAGAGTCGTGTAAGAAGAAGGCAGAATAAAGAGATTATGGAGCCCTGTGGAAGTGATGTAAAGGAAACCAGTCCCTACTGTACTGGGCATGACATCTGCATGTAGTAAGAGAGGGAAAAATTCTGAAGCAAAGAGCAGAAAAGTAGGAGAAAGGGAGAGGTATTCCAGCCCAGAGACAAAAGTACCTGTGGTTCACCCAAGGATGCAAAGGCCTAGTGAGTTCTTACTCAAAATCTGCAACGGGCTACAAAAATGCAGACCTTTTTTGTTACTCTAAAATAATTTTCATTCCAACAGACTCATTCTCTGCTCCTCGAGTTGAGCTGCGGAGCTCAGTGATCTCACTGGCCTCGCTCCTGCTTGATGCTGATGCGAACGAGCAAGATTAGATCTAAATGAGTCACATTTGGAGACATGAAACACTGGGAATCTCCTCTTTCCCCATGGATACCCACAGCTCTGCGCGGATGGAGCACATCCACGTTATTCCCATCAGAAAGTCTTCGCTTTGACTCATTTAATTCACCCACGCTCCAGCAGCGAAGGGAGACCAGCTCCCAACAAGCACCATGGAGAACATGAACTTTCTAACTGAGAGACAAGGGACACCTCCAAAGCCACGTTTACGTGTCCCACGATGCCACCTCCCAACTGTCAGCAGCAGAACCGCTGGTCATTGCTCTGGTGGTGCTGGCAGTGCCCTGCACAGTGTGTGTGTGCAGGTGTTTGTGGATGCAGAGCGGGCACCAGGCACACACACCAGCTCCAGAGGCTGGGCACAGGGTTGGGAACGGGATACCCGCAGCTTTGACTTTGCTCAAACCAGCCCAGCTCTCCAATGGGTGCTTTAATGCCAACAATAAATGGGGGAATGGCAGAAACACTCAGGGCTACAAATAACGGCTACGTATTTAGTTGCTCCCTGCGAGCTCTGTTTTCCCTTTGGTCTCCGCACAAGTCCTGTGCTGGCAGGTGTTACGTGCCACCGTGTAGCGAGCAGCTAGACCTCAGCTCACACAGTGACCCCAAAACCATAGCTCAAGCACAATGCCAGGGGTTTTGTTTGGCATCCCTTTTGGGTGGCATCTTTCCTCAGACGGGGAGGATAAAAATGAGCTATGTATTGCGGGAAACAGCACTCACACCTGAAAGCTCACTGCATTAAAAAAAAAAAAAAAAAGCGCCTGCAAAAGAGTAAACACCAACCCGCCAACTGCTTTTTACCTCCTGTAAATCAAAATACACTTTGGAAGTAAAAACTCCCAAATCATACCCAGCAAGATGAAACATTGGCCCAGGAAGAGTGGAGATGGCAGGAGCAGGGATACACAGACGAGAGCCAAAGCTACAGCTTGTCTCCATTAAAAATGCAACATCAGCAGAGGCATCTGAAAGAGTCATTTATCAACTCCTGGATTAGAGAGACATCTTAAAGTAAGTGCACCATTTATACGCACATATGCACAAATTGTCTGCTGAGGAAGGAGAGGAGAGCTGCAGCCTTTGTGCCTTGGAAGTTTCTCTCTAGTCCTCTGGGTAAACGTAGGGCCAGAATGACATTAGGCATGGAAAATAGGAACCTTGCTCATGGTAACAGGGGGTACAATTCATGTGAGCAGCCGGGATGGAAAGTAATCTAATGCTGCAATTTCAGAGAAACAATATAGAGTCACTCACATACATCATGATTAATGGCTGGATACCATAGTGTGAAAACCATTTAAAAAATGGCATTTTTGTCACTGACAATGTTACACATATAGTAAAGGTCATACATGATAAGAGCATTATCCATATTTCTTCTGCAAACATGCTTAACCTTGTAGAGCACAATTCCCTGGAAGATTGGTGATCCATCTCCAGCTGCAAACTGCGCTCTTCAGAACCTGAGACGGCCAATTTTACATTTATATCATTCGCATCCACGCACACGCGGGCTCCGGGAAGCCTGCGCGCCTTTCGAAGCAGAAAGGGATGGAAATGTTTCACGGCAGCACCTGCTCCAGGCTCTCCTCCCTCCAACCTTGTCTCTGGCTGTCACCTCGCGCTGGAGCTGATGCTGGGCTCCTTCCTGCAGCCAGGCTGGAAACCCAGTTCCCTGCAAATCCCCTCTCTAAAGGCTCCTTGAGGAGCCCCTTTGGCACTCTCTGGCCACAGGTAGGTCCCACCAGTGGGTCAATATCCACCAGTGGGGCTCAGCTCTGCTTTAGTCTTTAGCAGTAGGATGTCGATAGCTGGTTGACCGGCTGCCATCTGCAGAGAAATCTCATGCCATTCAAGGATGACCACCTTAGAGACAGCCTACAGAAACACTCAGATGAGTCTGCAGACTAGACATTTACTTTTTCGAGAGCTGTATTTAAAGCACACAAATCCTTTCCAAAGGCATGAAAGAGAGAGCTCTGAGCACCGGGTGAGTCATTTCAGATCAAAACTCAGTCTGACCTGTGCCACCAACGCAGACCCCACACACCTTCTGAAGGCCACGTGGCTTGCCATGACCTTTTCTAGTTGCCTCCACAACTTGCGTAGTCCTCCAGACTCGCAGAAACCCACAAACACCGGTGCTATGAGCCAGATTACAACCCTGCCTTGCAGCTGCTGGAAGCTTGGTCTGAAATTTGGAGGAGCAACAAGGTTCACAGTATATTTTGCAGCAGATTCTGTGACCCTTTGGGGACCCTGCAAATAGTGGCACTGAACTGTGTCATTGTCTGCTGGCTGACACACGATGACGAGGAATTTTTTCAACATGCAGTCACATATTTACCCATGTTTGCACGAGTTTTCACTGTTTGGCCACATCGTGCTCTGGCCATCTGCCTCTCAGGGTCCTTTTCCTGCTGGTACTGAGCTCTCCTGGTCAACCTCGGGTCTAGCTGCAGCTCAGGGTTACACTCTGCACTAGCAAGCCAAGCACAACATCTTAAAGGCACTGCGTCAAAATTTAATTCTTTCTACAGCAAATAAAACCCCTGCATGAGACAAACATTTGTGTAGTGAGATGCAGAGTACGGCTCATTGCGTCGGGTCAGAACTCTGCTCTGCGATGCCTCACCTCGAGCAGGGGCTGGGGACAAGGGGCTGTGCTCACCGAAGGATGCTGTTATCCTTCAGCTGGGCACACACACGAAAAAATGCCAGAGCAACCACTAAGACAGGATAAGCAGCAGCACAGTTAGCCAGGTCTGCGTGCTTAATCTTTGCTAACGAATAGGTATCAGTATGAAAAGCACAGGGATGCTATCCCAACCTGCAGGAGTGAGGTGAGAGGGAGTTCAGAGGCTGCAGGCAGGATCCCTCCCCCATCTCTTGCTCCCGGCTCAGCAGATCCGACCTCCCTCGGAGAGGAGGGCATGATCTCACTCTGGAGGAATTTCCTCTGCCGGAGACATTGGAAAACCCTATGGGAGGAGATGGGAGCTCAGTGCCTTGCCGGGAGCGGGGAGCCTTGCGAGACGGGGCTGGAGCATCCCAGCGCTGGGCATCACGGCCCCGGGTTTGGGGGGTAACCACTGCGGGGGGAGCGATTGCCACCCAGTGATATTTCCATCGCTTGGAAAAGCGTGGCCCCGGATCTCCCCAAGAGCCCCACAGGCCCCCAGGAGCCGGCGGGGGGTCGGCCCCTCTCGCTGCCTCGGGTGAGCCGCCCCGGGAAGCGCAATGGGCAGGGAGGAGCTGCCCGTGCCCAGGGGACGGAGGGGACATTTCCATGCCAGCATTTGCAGCTTGTCAGAACGGCTTGCCCTTCCTTATGCGAACAGCACAGCGAAAGCTTCCCACTGCAGCCGGGGTGGGGAAGCTTTTCCCCAGAGTGGTTTGCAAAGACTGGCTGGACCAAATTATTCTTCTCATCGTGAATGCCTCTCTCTGAGCCACCTTACCCATGCAAATACTCCAACGTTATTAATATGAATGAACGCATCTTGTCTCGGGGTGTCTCATGGTAGGAGCCATTTCAGAAACACTGGGAGGGCGGAGGGAAGGAGGAAATACAATTGAGCAGCCCTGGTTGCATCTGTCCTATTCCTCAGATGACAATTTCTCTCTCCCAGGAGCGCCACAGACCAGAAGCACTCACAGATTATATATACATCATTCAGCCTTTTGCTTCGCAAAATTAGCTTTCTTAGCAAGGAAACAAAGGATTTGCTGTATTGGATCAGGCTACCGACATGTCTGCTGCGGCATCCAAGCTCTGGTACTTAAAAAACACGGCAGCTCCCCTCTCTGCGGCGCTGGCCCAGCCCCTGCCCCGGGAGCTGCGTGCACAGGCAGAGATTGCTTCCAGATTGCGACAGAAACTCATCCGACACTCAGTAGCGGGTAGTTTAACTTCTCTCCTAATTTTGTCATCTTACCTACCCACAAATGGACAACATTATTTAGTCCTTTTAAAAACTCAGCTGGAACGTTTATCTCAATGAGTGCCTTCAGCACTGCCCCCCATAAAGCCAACTACATACCACATAAAAGGAGGGTTTCTTTTTTACTGGTTCAAAATTTACTGCCCTGGATGGCTTACTTTATGGCTGCTAATACAATGAAAGCTTCTGTAAGGAGCGGATGGTGTTGGGGGATCGGGCAGGAGCTAGCAGGAGACAAAGATAGCAGTCTGTGGCTAATGCAAGGGCTCCGTGTTCCCAGCCTGGTGGGAATACCGTAACTCATAATACATTTAATGGCACGGGCATGGAGAGGGACCACTGAGAGCATTCCCCAGAGGTTCTTGGCACAGACTGTGCCCACCATCTCTCCTGCGGCAGGTGATGGAGCACTGCGGGTACCACTGGGGCTGCACCTCGGTAGCAAAGGTAGCAGCGGCTTTTAATCCTTCCTCTCTTACGCAAGTCAAGAGGAGGGATGAAGGAAGCCAGGCAGAGCCTGCTGTTCCCCATGGAGCCAAGGAAAAGGGTTCATAGTCAGGGAGAAATATTAAAAGCGATCCAGAGCCCCAGGTCTGCAAACAGAGGCAGAGCAGACAGGGCTGCAACCTGGGAAATGCTGGTGCCTGCCACGCCAGCAACTGCCTCTTTTCTTTTGACCTTTTAACTCCTCCTGGCCCAAAGCAGAGACCGCAAGTCGTGTCGCTGTGTTTTACAAAGCCTCGGGTCAAAGAGCCAGCTGAAGGAAGGGAGAAAAGGTTTCTTTGGGGATGAACGCTGCACGCTGCTGCCAGGATGAGCAAACGTGGGCTGCGCAGCAGCAGCTTCGCCTCCTCGCCAAGGCGAGTGCTGGCCCTGAGAGGGCACCGCAGGGGAGAAACCTCCTCCCTCCGCAGCAGCAGAGCTGCTTCAGGGGCTCCCTGTCTCCATTATTTGCAATAAGAGAAGGAAATCTGCCCGGTTGCATGCACAAGGGAAAATTCAGCAACTTGAAAAGGCACAGATCCGATCTCTAAACCAAAAGCCATGCTTTGACCCCGCAACATTTGCTGCCTATCCCTATCCCAAAGGCAGGGCAGGCATTGAGGGCTCGGCGCGAGCACGTGTGCCCACACCTTATCGTACAACCCTGCATGGACCGGCACACACGAGCGTGCGCAGGGAAACTTCCCCAGCCCTCGGACTCCATCCGTCCTCGGATGCACGGTACCACAGGCACCGCTCGAGCGCCTCTGGGTCTCAGGGCACACGCAGGCGCATGGATTTTCCATCAGCTGCGTCTTCCCCACAAGACCGGAGTTAACTGCTGAGAGTGCTCCCTGCCATCTTTTGTGAGCCAAGAACCAGGAACGCTGCATAAATCATTATTCTTGCTAATTACCAGGAAACATCACACAAGACAAGCATTTTACTCCTCATCACTGAATTTTGTTATGCTAATTAGAGTTGTATGAGCTGTTGCTATTAAACCTGGAGAGTCAGAAAAACATTTGCATTAATACCCACAAAGCTGCATCAAAACCCAGTTATTAGTATTTCAATGAGGTTCGGGTTATGGGGAAGCTGCTGCCGTTTCAGGGGCTGGTTTGTTGTTTTTAAATCCCGCTGTGAGCAAAAATATAAATAAATGCAGGGTGAGGCCTCATGCAGACAATACTTCTTATAAATGGGGAATGAAAAAAAAAAAAGGAAACTGATCGGGAGGAGATATGAATGGGAGGGGGAGAGGGGGAGCACAGCGGTGCAGAGATTTTGTCGCTCTGTACACAGAGTTGTACAGCCAAGGTGCTGCTCAGCCAAGGGCTCCATGTTCAGAAGCATCGACTGGGGATGCCAGGCTGGACTTTGCTTTTTTGGATTTTTTTTTTTGGAGTTCCTGCGGCTCCCAGGCACTTTGCTTGACCTGGGGGTTTTGGATTTGACTCTCCGAAATACAGATGGAAACGAGCTGGCTCCTGCCTTCGCGTGAGAATTGCCGTCTCCGTGGAAATCACCCGTTCAGAGCCCGCCTTCACTTACATGTGCATCACACTGAAAACCAGGGGGGCTCACGGGAGGGATGGGGGGGCCACGATTTCTGGTTACCAAAACGCGAGCGCCAAGACACACGCCTAGACCTTCCTGGGGAACCGGCTCTGTAATAAGAATTGGCAATTCCTTCTTTTTAGTGCCAATCACAGCAGCCCAGCATTTCATCTGAAGATCTCGCAGCACTTCAGAAAGGCAAATTATTCCCCCACGTGCCCCTTTGATACAACAATTATCACCATTTGACGCATCAAATACATCCGAAAAATTTAGGGGCATCCAAACAGGCGGCTTGTGAGCAAGGGAAGGGGTGCTTTAACCCCTTAGCTCCTAGCGCTGGAGTATCATTTGGGTGAGCTGTTTGCAAAGGCAAACACACACACAATTATTTCCATCCTAGGTTGTAGAGAGGTGGGGGTTGGTCTCTTCTGCCAAGTAACAGGTGATAGGACAAGAGGAAACGGCCTCAAGTTGCACCTGGGGAGGTTTAGACTGGATATTAGGAAAAATTTTTACACTGAAAGGGTTGTCAAGCATTGGAACAGGCTGCCCAGGGAAGTGGTGGAGTCACCTACCCTGGAGGTATTTAAAAGATGGGTAGACACAGTGCTTAGAGAGATGGTTTAGTGATAGTTTTTGTCAGAGTTAGGTTCATGGTTGGACTCGATGATCTGAAAGGTCTCTTCCAACCCAGGCGACTCTACAGTTCTATGATTCTATGGAGGTGCTGGTATCGAGCCCGCGTGAACTGGTATCGCAGCAAACCTTGTACCACACAGGTCTGTACACAGCAGAGGGAACCCATCAGGGAAGAAGCAGGGGTATAACTCGAGTGAAGAGCGAGCATCCTTACCCCAAGATAACAACGTGGGTGTTAGAGCACTGCCTTTGACCTGTGTAACCGGCAAGCGGGCTGTCCTCGCCAGATGCTCAGAGCAGGCTTCATCAATTAGCCGGCTCCCCGGCCCTTTGGCTCGAGCCACAAAACTCCTTTTGCCTGGCATTTATTTCTCAGTAAAGAGCAGACTCTATTGACAGCTGGCTGCGGCTTAAATAATACATCTTGAGCTCTCTATATAACCCATGGTGTTATTCTATTGATGGGGCTACAAGTTATCTGTTTTTAACAGCCCATTTGTCACCCATTCTTGGAGAGGGAGAGCCATTCGCTCTCTCACTGTATATTTCTATCAAAGAAGGGGGAAAAAAAAAAAAAGGAAAGAAAAGGATTTCTTCCATTTTCTCTTTCTGGTGGAAACACGCAGGTGAATTGAGTAGCGGTGTTTCAGTAATGATGAATTATGGTGGCAGCGCTGCGTGCTCCATCATTTTGCTGATGCAGAGGAACTCGGATGCTCAGCACACCCCATTAACACCTCCCCAGCGCCAAGCGGGGCTCGTACCAACGGCACCGACCTGTGGGATGTGCCGGGTGAAGGACCCACCCTACACCCTGCTCCCCTAGTGCCAGACCCCACCATGGGCTCGCTGCGCATCCTCAGCATCAGCCTTTCCAACTTTGGGGAGCATCGGGTGCTCCGTCGCCTCTCCAGCCTCATTGCCCTCTGCGTGCATCCAAGAAAATGAACCACAGCACCTTTGCCTCCAGAAGACGACTTTAAGGTCTCGCTCCCTCTACCTCGACACGAATCAGGAGACAAACACAAGCCGGGTGCCACCATCCCACGGGACCTATTCTAACGCTGTGTCCTCCCCTAATCACAGGCAGATTAAAAAAAAAAAAAATAAAAAAAAATCCACATCAGCCACGCTCCGGTAAGGAGAACTCTAAGAAGGATGAGGAAAATGAAGACACTGTGAAATGCAATAGATGTCAACTTCTACTTATTTTTTAATTTCATCTCTTACAAGCTTTTTGGAAGCTAACATGATTAAGTTCTTCACACAATTTATTAGCGTCGTGTTGGAAATCCAGCAGTATATTACACTGTCTGAGTAATCCAATTAGTAAAATGTATTTATTTAACCAGAATATTAGCTGCACACAATCCCAAATGAAGTAAAGTCCCTGATCCTGGGGTTCCTTTCACTTCTTGGAATTCATTTACCAGCTACAAAAAGGTTTACTCTAATGAAATAAATATCAGCCCTATGTTTTCGGAACAATACAAGAAAAGCAATCTTGCTGCTCAGCTAACTGCCTTTTTTTTTTTTTT